>JAFMSR010000505.1:0-49948 GCA_022818135.1 Saxidomus purpurata
TTTGTTTTTCTGTTTATGGTCACATAATTTCTATCTGAAGAAATTTAGGATTTCGCCTTCCAATTAAAAAAATAAAAATTGACGTGTACACAGAAGACTCTAAATGTATAAGAGTTTTGCTGTTTGTGCGAAACAAATAGATATATGTGAACTACTTTTCACAAAAGAAATTACAATAATCTCATAAAGTAGTTCCTTAGCATTAGAAGTCCCCCATAAAATACAGGCTAATCAGTAAAACCTTGTTTGTTTTCACCTCAATGCTTTTCAACCGAAGTATTGATGCGAAAAGGTGATAATTAGCTTTTGAAAAACCGGCATTGCTTGGTATGTACATAACGCTTGAAGAAATTTCACTGTTTTACTTACCATTTACTACAGGCATTACTGTAACAATTTGCGTACTTTCTCCTTCACCCATTTTAGTATTAGCCGTAACTCTCACCCAGTAGTTCACGTTTGGTTCGAGATCTCGTAGGACAAAAGAAGAATGTCCAGGAGAAACATCAATTTTCATTTCCTAAAATGTGTAACGATATAGAATACATGAGTTCACAGATCTTACTGAAAGCTAATATAACAGGGTGCAAAAATTCAACTGATAATGAAAACGCTTTTCTCATGTATATTACATGTGGCAATTATCTAATTTATCATTCCCTTAGTACTTCTGTCAAAAAAAGTCTGTAAATTTGACCACTTGGTGAAATTTATGAAGAAACGACATTTAACCATTGACAAAATGTCTTATCAATTGTTAATACCACAGTAAGCTACCAATAAAGACATTTTTTCTCAAATCGAATTATACAGAATATGCAATGTAATGTGTAATGTTATGTATAAACATTCGAAAGTATGACTCAAATCGTACACTAATAGCAGTGTTAAGGCATTGTCAAAATATCACCTACTGAGCAGTACTAATGCTATTATACAGCTGGTATCCTTATAAATGTACTTTACAAACATATATAAGTGTTTACCTGTGCAAACATAAATAAGTGTTTACCTGTGCAGACATAAATAAGTGTTTACCTGTGCAAACATAAATAAGTGTTTACCTGTGCAAACATAAATAAGTGTTTACCTGTGCAAACATAAATAAGTGTTTACCTGTGCACTAGCTGATGTGTTACTATAGTAGATACTAAATGCAGTCAGAATGCCATTTGGACTATCTGGGCTCTGCCACGATACGATCACACTTGTATTGCTTACTGCCCATGCCTTTATGCCTCTCGGTCGACCAGGAACTGAATTATATCAAAATTGTAAACTGATTTCAAAGTTGTGTTCTATCAGCTTTTCACAAGGTTTTCTGAATCGACTGGCAAAGTAATGGTAGATCCACTTTTCTCAAATAAGTTTAGTAAGTAACTATTTCCAAACTTTCGCAAATCAAGAAATTTAAAGGCTGTTTTCTATTCTGTGTAACATCTTTATCAAATGACCAATTTGTTTCAAAACATAAATGATTTTATAAACAAAAAAAATTGAAGACCACTCACCAATTTTAAATTTTTCTTTGACAGAAACTACGACAAAGCTTTCGGTTACTGTAACAGACGATTTTACAGGATACTTACCATCCTCCAGCGTTCGGACATGTATAGGACTACTCCTGACACCTTCACCTTTGCGTGTGTATGCCAAAACTTCTATGCTATAATTAGTAAACTTTTCAAGATCGTTTAGAGTTACATCAACTCCCCTTGAAAGTTTGACGTTTGCGTCGGTTTCATCTAGGTAAACAAAGCAATGTGTATTTGTACTATTTTTGCAGAATATCAGTTTTAAATAGATTTCTTGCAAGAAAAGTTAAACTAATCCGACAAGCTACAAGTATTATTTTCTTTAATCTAATATAGTTTACCGATTTTCAACAGATAAAAGTAATACAAACATTTATTAAAAAGAACGATACCAATGGCACCATTTTAGTATGAAATCTCATAGCCATTCACAATGTCATAGATATAATCTTTACCTGACAGGTAGAACAATTCTTAAGACAGGTATCATAGATGAAACGTAAACTAAAGGCGATTAAATACATCGATTTAATTTTGAAATAAGAGTTTTCATAAATGAATTGACAAATGCACTAAATTTACCTTCATCTTTTCTAACAGGCTTATAGAGGACCTTATATCCCTGGAGAACTCCGTGTAAAGCAAACAAAGACGGTGCTTTCCATGCCACATTAATGGCTTGAGAAGTAATGGCATAGGCATGAACTCCTTCTGGTGGCTGACTAGGAACTGAGAGAAAAGCGTGCCAATTATATATCTATATTTAGTCTAGGATCGAGATTAATATTGATTTAGGAATTACATTGTGCAAGAGAAATTTGCTTGGATACAATGCAATCAATGGATGTTATTTATTGTTTAATTAAACTTGAAGATGTCAATGGTACTTTGGGTCATGAAAAGATATGTTCAAAGAAATATTAAACCAGCATGCAACTAGTGTCAATATGAAGATTGCAACAGGAATTATAGCTGTAAAATGTTGGGAGGTGAATAACACTTACAACAAGGTCTGTCATCAAAAATGTATCAATCATCAAACACCCAGTGTCATTACAAATTTGATGTTGTTTAGCTGAAGAAAATATGTAAACTTGCTGTTGTTTAAGTAAGTAAATATATGATAACGTAATATTCTGTAAGAACCATTGCTATTTAACACCTTACCGTCTTCTAAAGTCATAACTTTAATGTCTGGCGAAGCTGGTCCCGGACCTATCTTATTGTGGCTTTTAACATGGACTAAATACTCTGTAAACTTTTTCAGGTTTGGAATCACTACGGACACCACTTCCTCAGGATCGTCTTTATCAAGGTCTATATCTTTACTGATTACTTGAAGTTGAGATGCTACATTTGTCTCTTGGTATCCAATGTAGTAGCCAAGAATAACACCGTTGCGATGTTCCAAAACTGGTGGCTGAAGTTTAGATTAAACTAAATTCATTATATTTAACTCAAATTGATATAAACATAAATATGTACCTATAAAAAGCGAAATAAACCCTTTACAATGTAATATATGAAAACCCCTACACTTAATCAAACACGACTCCAACCAACATCTAGACCATTACATAGGAAAATGAATACTACAAAAAGCAACAATCAAGGAACACACTGTAGCTTTATTAGTTCAAAGAACATGGTCACTATGTCTGTTACAATTACTTGAATCACTTACATAACCAATAAAGATATCTTACCAGCGAAATTGGGTGTTAAATGTACAAACTTCTTAAATCAAAAGTACATGATTTTAATATACAGTGCAGTATTAGTACAATGATAATGCAAAAACCAAGGAACGGTCTCTGACCACGTGTTTGTTTAAAGAAAAAAACTACACATACTTTCCAGGAGACTTTAAGCTTCTGTGATCCGAGTGCATCGACTTCAACATCAAGTGGAGGTCCATTTGGTTCTGTTAGTAAAACAAACACTTTTCAATAACTGCACCGTTAAAACCGCTAAATAACAACAACGCTACCATTAACTAACCGCTATAAATAAATTGTTAATCTAAAGTATAAGCAATTATTATTATATTTGCAAGAAGGGTGAATTTCTTTGTCTGGTATTTAATTAAAACATCTTTATTGATTCTGTTTTGAAAAATATCCATCTTCTACCATAAATCACAAACGATTTCAAATGAGAATTAAGGAACAGACGGGATATGCATGTACCTTTATTTCACAGGTAACAAAATAACTAGATATCAAAACTAGGAGCTCGAGAAGGCATGACTTGTTTTGTTTTCTTTTCTTTCTTTTTTTGCTGGATATTTGATTTGCTTTAGGTGACTTTACAGTCTTAGTTTAAATTACCACTAAAACAAAATTGAGCGGAAAACACCTGACCTAGTTTCAAAAATACGTAATAACAAAGAGAATAAATCACCATAGTGTGTTTATGGTGGTATAAAGACTGAAATATTTATGAATGTACTTTTTATTAGTAGTTTCAATCACAGAAGGCTTAATAGTGATGAACATACAATTCCATCTGTACTTATGACAACTAAATCCTTAACAAATATGCCGTTAGTCAGTTAATAGTTTTGGTTATTTAAACATTTCTTACTTTCTTCTAGCATTTTAGCCGACACCTGGTGGCTCGTCATTCCTAACCCAACTGCATTTCGGGCTCGAATCCTGATGTTATACAGGAAAGATGGATGCAGGTTGTCAACAGTGGCGGTAAGGGCGTCAGCGTCAATAGACACATTTCTAACACTGCGCTCCTCGCCTGCATGACACAATATTGAATCTTAACAACAGTATGTAATTTCAATTCATATTTATTTTGGATACATTGTAAAGTAAGCACTGAAAGAAAATTACTATTTGGTCGCGTCTAAAGTATTTTTAAAATACCAAATAATAGTCTGTAACTTACTTCTACTTTATACATATCCTGAAAATTAACGTTGGTGAAATGTATAGGCTAGAAAGTAATTTAATTAATGTTGTACATATTGTTTAAACGATATGCAAATTGCCAACTTTTGTTGCATGTACAGAATAAATATAGAAATGTTAATTAAATTTTTATATTTTGTTACATTAATTAAATACAAACCTGTCGTATTCTGATATTCAATAATATATTCAATTAAAAGAGAGTTGCCGTCGAATGGGCGTGTCCAGACTAGAACGACATACCGGCTGTCTTTTTTAATCAATGTCAAATTTCCAGGAGCATCTGGTGGTTCTGTAAAACCACAAACACAAATTTCAGTTTCTTTATCTAATTGATGCAGATAAAAATTACATCATATATTTTCTAGCATGCATTATATTTAAAAAAAGATTTACAATGATTGTAATCAGGTGTCTTCTTTACTTGTGAGTAAATCTGAGTGGCTTCAACAATGTCTCATGCACACGTTCAACTTGAAATGGTTTCCTACTTAAAAGTCAAAATACGAATAGCAATTAATTCGCATATTGTGAGGTAGGTGGTAGATAAATTTTTGATCTACCAAAAAGGTGTGAGGCAATAAGCTGGTGAATTATTGAAGACATGTGACAGAAAACTGCTACAAAGTAGACTGTTGTTTTATTTACCTAAACATCTAAATGACACAGCAGTTGAATTCATAATTAACATTAAACTTTGAAGAAAATAGCGGTAAATTATTAATTCATATTACCTCTGTTAAGTAGATAGCTGATGAATAATCTATTTACCTAAATCAGAGGGCTAGATAGCGACAAATAACTGATTTATATTACATCTGTTAGGTAGATAACTGATGAATCATTCATTTACCTAAATTATAAGCTAGATAGCGACAAATTATTGATTTATCTTACATCCGTTAGGAAGATAGCTGACGATTAATTATTTCTGCCTAAACCTGTGAGCTTTATAGCGATAAACTATAATATATTGACTTATATTACCTCCGTTATTTAGATAATTGAATTACCTAAAACTGTGAGGTAGATAGCGGTTGAATCATAGCCAAACTGGTTGGCTGCTGTGCATGTGAAGATGCCAGTGTCCACTCTCTGTGCTGGATGTATTGACATCTGGGACAGTTTCCCACGGTCTGTATTCTGTGCGTTTACTGTATATCGGCTATAAAAATCATATACATACACCATTAAAAAACGTTTGTTTGCTAAATACGAAGGGCAGTTACTTTTTGAATGTGTTCTGAGTATGTTACTGAATCGCTACTTTTATTGCTGTTATCACACTTATTTTGCATACCTGCCGAGATTTCCACTGCCCACTGTTTTGTTGTTGAAGTTCCAAGACACTGATATTGGTTTGTCACCTATGGCCTGACAGTCCATACTGATGTTGCGATCACGTCGAACAGTCAGGTTCTTCCGAGAAGCGTCAAATCTCGCAGGTACTAAAAAGTTGTATATAACTTGATAAATTACAGGAAGAATACTGATGTCTACTTTACTGGACTGATTCACTTTGACGTCTGTAATAAATTTCAATTTTTAAACCTTCCATTCACCCGATATGACTATAGATCTATAAATACCGGAGTTATTAGGTATGGTCATAATAGTAAAACGTGGTCTTGAAATAATTCAATTCTTATCCCTCTTTGATAAATGCCTTTGGAATTAATGAAACTGCATGCAGAAGTGCAATCTGAAACAGAGATCTGTATTACCATTCAGGTGGAATATTGAACCTACACCAAATTGTATGATCATTGTAGACGGGCATAACTCTGTTCATATAGTAGAAATCCGGGTAAATGCGCATCTGTATGTATGTGTTCTTTCTTGAAATTAAACAACGTTTCCATTTTCTATCAACGTTTAAACGTAAACTACGAAAATAGTGATTAACAAAACTTTTAGCTGTTAATTTTTTGTTGTTTTACAACTATCGCCTAGGGCCCACAATAATTGTTCCTTATCAAATGGTAAGTTTGAGGTCTTGCACCAAACTTTGTAATCAAGAAATAATTTCGAAATTTCTTCCTGATTCTACCATTTTGCACGACCGATCGGGCATTAATTAACTTGACACCACAGTGCTATAAATGTTCACAAATGGCACTGCATGATTCATGATTGAACGACAGCTTAAAGGTTCGAGGAAATGAGCCGTAACAGACAGTTTTTGTCGATTATCATATCCCTTAATGGTATTGTGAAATTCCTATCTCGCAGAAAAAGCAAAAACACTTTGCAATCAGTAAAAAAGAACAAACCATGAAAGCGTCTGTTCAGCTTATCTTTGGATCATAAAGTATTTAAATCGTGCGAAACTTGTCACTTCCTTTGTTAGATGTTTTGTTTCGTTTTGCTTTTTCAACCGGCGTTATTAGTTTGTCTGCAGAGATTCTCGTGCATTCTGTTTTCAATAGACTGATACACTGATAATATAAATACTTTTTTCATGGCGTAACATATTATTCATCGGTTTGTAATTTCTCCAACGATTTACATTTGAGCTTTAGGTTTGGAGTTGGAAACTGAGCCCCGCTATGCAAAAGCAAACCATAGTGTGGGAAATTGAGCCCCGCTATGCAAAAGTAAAACTTAGTGTGGGAAATTAAGCCCTGCTGTGCTAAGGTGAACCCTGATGTGGGAAACTGAGTCATGCTTGGCTATTTTTTAATCTGATGTGGGGAACTGAGCACTGCTGTTCCAAGTTAAACCTTGATGTGGGAATTTGAGTCGGATGTACGAAATAAACCCCGTTGTACGAAACTAAGCCCTGTCGTGGGAAATCGAACCAAAATGTGCAAAATTATGCCCTGGTGAGGAAATTTGAACCCGTTGTGTGAACTGAGTTCTGAAATTGAAAATCGCTGTGTATAAATGTATGTCTTTATATATTGTCGTTTACAATTCGTAAGATCACAGAAAAAGTAATTAACTTTAATGCAATTGATGTTTCACGAAATGTATAAAACGAACCGTATCGATCTAGACCAGAGAGTGAGAATGAATCTGGTTCAAACTTTGCGACATGGATAAAACCCAAAGACCTATTTCATAAAACGTTTCACAACTGTACAATTTTTACAGATATCGCTGATCTTTATCACATTTGATCTTGTTAAATAGAAATATAAACGATTACCACATGGAATAGTACAAAGTAAAAGTGCCTCATGCGGGCACGTGAACATCATGCTGTGGGACTTTAAAACAATAATTATTATTGATATAGCAACTGAAATACAACCTCGCTTGCATTATTTTTAAATGACGAAGAAAAGAAGAAACACGAGAGGTCGTTTGTTTTAATATTTCAATAATTAATGAGATTTTAGCGTACTGAACCTTTTTTTTTCAGAATGAAACTGCCAAACAAAGGATAAGCTAAGTGTCAATATGAAAATTTCTTCATACTAGACAAATGATTGAACGCTTCACGAAATGAATAACTCTGATTGTCATGTGCTTCAAATACAAACGTGAAATTACAACGGTCTATCATCGTTTCGATTACTGCTTACCGTGGACTTTCAGATATATGATCTTGCTGATACCATGCCCTATTTTATTATCGGCCCTACAGAGGTAATGTCCGTCATCTTCCTCTAGAGCGGCTATAATCTGTAATGTTCCGTTCTCGAACATACGGTAATGGTCTGTCCTGGTGCGATCCAGCTCAACGTAGTCTGGTGGAAATCCACCTGCGTTAAAATTTGATTTATAAATAGATTTATAAAAAAGTTTAATTAAGTAATCTTCATATACATACATTTAGGAAGTAAAATGCTTAAACAAACATTCTTACCCAGATTAAAAGATAAGAAAGTTCATTTAAGAAAGTAAGCAAGGTAAAAATTTCTAAACAGAATGAAAACTTGAGAAAGTGTGCAATGATAATCTTGACATGCATTAATGCACAAACATGCACTTAAGTTAAATAATACCATTCCTAAAGGACAAAGTTTTATTCAAATGAATCACAGAACATGTCCAGCATTATTCTTCTCAATGAACAATCACTTTTCACACATAAAGAGGGAACACGTTTTCCAATGTCTTTTATCGATAATCATTTTCAGTCGGTATTTTTCTCATTAAAATGACAGTTGACTTGTTATCATTTGAATACTTGTTCATAAAATACCTTTATTTTCACTTCTGGACCAGGTGATTTGCGGCTCGGGTATACCGGTAGCATGACAGTGTACGGAGATAGATTTCTGGCGGATGACAAATGTATCTTCCGGTTCGACCTTCCATCTTGGAGGAACTGGAGTAAAATTTTACGGAATAATAGATTTCCACCTATTGTATACAGCACAATATTTTAGAATTCATTATATCTTTCATTTCAATTTGTTTGACTACTTTGCGCTGGTTTTGACAATACCTATTAGTGTAGGGCTAGGACTTTATACACAATTGCTTTACTTTTTTATACACCATAGTTATTTATGATTGATAATTAAATATGATAAAGAATTAGTGTAGATTCTGTAAGTTTGGAAAGCGTCCTTTTGTTTTAATATTGAGTCCAAGAACATTGCATTGCAACTGTCGTGCAATCAATAATACATGATTTCTCAACCTTTAGAACCTTAAATAGTTTCAACTTCGGGAGTCAGTAACGTAAGAAATTAATTCTAAAAATAGCATTTCCTCCAGGGAATTTTAATGCACCAAAGTAACGTATCTCGTTTCACGATTAGCTTTATTTTCAAATTTACAGTGTAAAATGAGGCCTACCACCGAGAAGAAATTATGTTAAATAAGTATAATTGTTCTTAATAATACATGTGCGACACGCGGTTCACAATTAAAAAAGAAATAAAAGCCCTGATGAAACGATGTGCTATCCAGTAATTGTGTTTAATTCTAAGAGCACAAACTATGAGAAAACCCATTTAAGTGACACCTTGGGATATTTCATTTCATGTTCTTGATACGGAGATAAATTATCAACAGTGGAAAATCGTCACGCAACAAGTGGAATGCAAAAACACGTGCACTGCCTAGATGTTGATTGTGCTTTACCAAGTGGGTTGGGGTCCAACTCCGTGTCTCCCCGGGGATCACTAAGTCTTGTGCGCGTTCATTTAAAAAAAAACTTAAAATTTGTTTGTTCAAATCCGAAATACATGCATGCAATATATGGTGTGAAGGATTGAGCAGTGGTATTCATTGAAACGTTTTAAATGGTATTAATCATTTAGTGCGTTGTAATAGAATATAATGTGTACATGTCGCTTAACCCGATTGTTGAGGGGTTTGTGGTTTAGTGAAACCTTACTTACATTACGGCCGCACTCTGTCAACAAGCACCTATACTGTATTCCATTATACAGAGCTTTAGTGATCGACATTGAGTGGATAAGCATTGTAAGGTAATATTCACAGTCGGATTAAAGATGCATACGCTAAAACTTGATGCATTTGAAATAACTTAAAAACCATCATGTAATACGTTCGTTAATGGAAAGAAGCTTCCAAAACATTAAAGATTCAGGAAAAAAAGCAGAAGAAATCGGTAAAATAAGCGAAATTAAGTGTGTGATAATGCCATTAAACCTTCGTTTTGTAGTTGGTATGGGTTTATAGCGGTCTCTATACTGGCATCATTTGTATAGAAAAAATACCTTTCTAGATATATGTTCTTTTTAAAAACTGCATTTATTTATTATTTTCCGCACATTTAGCCTACTTTTAACTTTCTGAGGAGATAATCAGATATTGATGGTTTCAGAGTATGCCCCATTAAATGAATTAAAATGCGGTTTTTACTTTTTACGGTTTTAATCACGGTCCGTTTGTATAAGAAATAACGGTGTACATCGTCTAATAAACCACGATTTGGAGTGATAGACATCGAAAGTCGTAGGCTTGAGTGGTTTATAACTAAGCAGCTGAATAACAAAGAGTTGTTAATTAAACGATGAACAACGCTTAAAGGATTTTTTTTTCTATTTTAACATGCCTAAATATCTCAAAAAAAGAAAACAAATGCAACGTGATATAATCAACGCTGACATTTATAAGTCCGTCATAAGACACAATTCAACGTCGTATCGGCTCGCAGGTCAAAACGTAGGTTAGTGCAGATTTTACAACAATAGATTTCCTTCTTGTTTAACTGACAAACAGAACGAGTCGTGTTAGAATTATGAAATAACATCTGTTTCAGCGGTGTTCATCGTTTGATAAACAATGATTTGGAGTACTGAAACGCAGTAATTAGCCACAAAGGCCGGAGGCCTGAGTGGTTTATAACTGCGCATCAGTACGACAAATTATTGTTTATTAGACGATAACAACGCTGAAAAGGATGTTATTTCGATTCTAACATGACCATATATTACAAAAGGTGAATAAATGCAAAGCGTTATTTTCTACGCGAACGCTCATTTAACGTCATGTGGCGCAATATGACGTCATGTTTACAGCATATCGGTTCCCGCGTTGTTTATGGTTTAATATAACATAATTTTTCTACTCTCTGTATATAGAGACAAAATCGTGAGTCCTTAATTTCGTTCTTTGTTTGAATGACAAACAACACGAGTCAGGAAAGAATAATAAATATGCAAGTGTAAACTTGTAATGTACGTCATTCGGTTATAAGATATACATGGAACAAACTACGTTAAACTTGTTAAAAAAATAATACACTTCGGTCACGATATTGCGTGACATTTTAAAAGACTGTAAATTTTAAAAATTATACATTAGATTTTTTCAAGAAAATAGCTGAAAATTTGCATCTATAAAAGCGACAAACATATAATTTAATTACCATCAACGTGTAATTCTGCTGTAAAGTTAGTACTAGCAGCCGCGTTGTGGGCGTGGCATGTATAATTCCCGTCATGCACTGGGCTCACATCTCCGATCTTCAACAGACTACTGTAAGGTCCCGATGTCTAAATGGTAATAAAATAGAAAAAAAATCAAGATCTTAGATGGAAATTCGTTTCCTAAACAGGTGCAAATGGGAAAAAAAACTTTCAACAATTATTCACATATTTTTTTTATATAGATTCTATATGTGTTTATAAAATAGGCACAGTATAAAAGTAATATTCATTACTATGAGCAAAACTAATTAGATAGTTGCCAAATTCGTCCAACTTTGTAAAAAGTTAAACTTAAAATTTTAACATTAACTCTCAAAATGAAAAACAATTGCATCTATATTCTATAATGTCATTGAGAAAATATATTGATCTTTTTCAGGTAATGAATTTTTTCTCTATTCGTTATCATGATAAAAAAATATTTTGAGCTGTTTACTTCTACGAGTACACCTAAATCTGGGGGGATTGGAAGTCCGTCCTTGGTCCAGTTGATATATATAGGAAGATCTCCGCTGCTAACTGCGCAAGACAGCGTAACTCTGTCTCCTTGCTTGCGTGGTGGAATCCGGAACGGGTCGATAACAGGCGGTTCTAGAAAACAAAATGGTAAGAAATAAACTAATTCTGATAGCCAACCATCGTATAAATGCTAAAATGCTAAAATGCTAACCCAAAGAGCATAACTCTTTTTAAATTTAAACTAAGTATTCTATGAAAAGACCATTAAGAATTATTTTATGATTTTAAATATACTATAAAATAAGGTCAATTAGGAACAATCGTAATGTTCAGAGGGCTGAGAATAGAGTGGTAAATACCAGTCAACCGAAAGACCAGGAACTTACCAACTACTGTAACAAATACACTTTCCTCTGTCCCTTTTCCCGCCGAATTTACCGCTACACAAGAGTATTTTCCAGCGTCATATATCTGCACCTTAAGGATGTTGAGGGTCCCATTCACAACTTGCTGAAGATGGTTTAGTGGCAGTATGCGATTGTCTGAAACACAAAGCATTGCTGGTTTTTGGCTATGTAGAGAGAGTTGTTGCCCTTGTAAAGCTCTTTAAGTACATATAAATGGGTTGTCGCTCTTTCAATAACAGGTATGTTTACTGACGTATCTTTGCGGTAATCAACGAATTATATTGTCCCTATTAATTTTGACCAACAAATTATTGTACCATAAAATATTACTTAACGCACGTTACCGCGGTAACAAGAAACATTAATCCAAACACAATGGAATCAGATTAGACAACATAAATGCACTTCTCTAGATCTCTATGTATACTGTTAACAAAAGCTCAAAATTGCTTTTCATATAACCGAGTCCAAACCTAATCTATCAAATGTCGATAGTATAATGGTGCATGAACGGAAGAGTTTCCAAACTATCTGATGCAGTTAAAAATGTATCGACAAGGATGTGGCATCTAGAAGTTTGTTAATCTAATATACCCGGTACTTTACTCTGTCTTAATTTTGGGATGCCTTTATTTCCGTACATAATAATGTTCGGTAGTAACACACAATAACTATTCACATACGCCTCATAGGATACAAGCACAACTAAATATACTTTATTCTTTAGAAAGACAATTTAAGTTAACACGATAAAAAATATACATAACAAAAGAATGTTAATGTAAAACAACAAAGTCCGCAAAAGAAAGCGAGCCTTCATGAGAAAGAGGAAACCTTGAACTTTATTCAAATGCAAATGTTATTGTATGAATTGATTGGCCACAATAATGACAGATACTAACAAGTGCTCCACACATATTAAATACGGTTCTGACGATAATTAACCTACTTTTACAATGTCTCACAGAAGAAAGTTGCCAAAGAGAATATTGGTTATAGCACCAATACAATTTCTGAGAAGGTATAGTACAGGTTTTACCACTTATTGTACAGTTTTTGCTACAATTAGTTGGTTTTGGGTAGGGTTAAATTTTTTTGTCGTTACATTTTTAAATTTTAGACCTGATCATCTGTTTTCAAACAAAATTAATTATCATAAAAATCGATATATAGAAAAAAGTATTTACATTTACGTTTAGATTAACAAACTTTATAATGACATTTTTCTCATTTCTTACAAGTGAACCAGTACTGTTTGCTTAAATACAATGTGTTCAAAGCACGGAATCCGTACTGTATCACCTACATCTGATACTGGAACAAGTCATTGAAAGTTTAATCATTTTTGCACAAAAGAAATACACAATAAAATGACATCTTAATTTTTGGTATTCGTATTCGCAAAAATATACACAAAAAATGCATTTTAACTGATGCCATAAAACATCTGTAAAATAATTCATTTATAAAAAGAATAACGTCACCGTACAAAATAAAACGTCACCGCTTATTTGGAGGCCAAAAATACATAACTTTTGAATTCCCGTCTTTTTAAAATTTAAATTTTTGAAAAATATGAATTACCTCTATACCAAGAAATAGATTTTATAGGATATCCGGTTACGTAGCATTTGATTAGAAGCTTTTCGTTGGCAGTGGCTGTAACGTTTCGCAGTTTTCGTATATAGGGTTCTCCTGAAAAAGATTAACTGTTTTACATTTAGGTTTTATAGAATTCTACACAGTTATACTCTATACTACATATAGCATACACGTAACGAACAGTATTTCAAGCTGAATCTGATTCCGAAAATTATATTCTTCTCTTGTCACGAAATGTATCATGGAAGTAGAAGAACTGTATATTCATGACTATAAAAACTTTCTTTATCTTCAGACTCTTCAGCAAATTAAAGTTTCCACAATTGGTGAAAACTACTTAAAGTATTGCATGCCTTAAAATGGTAATAATGTTATAATTAGTCTTTTGCCAAGACAGTGATCCCTTGGATTTTCGAATTTTCTTCTAAAAATCAATAATCATAACATTTTTGACATGAGCCGGAATCTACATTCATTCAAATACTTCACTTGAAGAGTTACATTTTAGTATCAAGCAAACATTATCAATCTTTTCCACAGACTCTACTAAATATAACAGCAAACATTTATGACATTTAGTATTAACTCTGATGCATCATCGCTAATTGCAGATGAACGATGCACTTGATAGGTTTTGTGCTATATCACATGGTTAAAATTCTGCTATTTGTCATATTGTCGTATGGTCAATAGCAACCATTATCACCGCAATTATCGTATCGTCTGCAAACGTGGAAATTCGAGAGTTTAATTCTGTTTTGTAATTAGAACTACATGACAAAATCTGCGGAAATGTATCTGTTATTTGCGTGTCAATTAAGACCTCTTTACATGCATGTTTCTGATGCACGTAATAAAATGTAACGCGATAGAGGCATATTAGTTGATTGCTTTCCCATGCCAGGACGAAATAATTGCACGCGAACAATACTTGAGTTGTGAGAAAATGGCGTCGTTTATGTTTGCATAGTGCCTCTGGTGCTCCGACTATTTCCGCATTATTACATCCTGTAACACGTCTGTTAAATTTCAAAAACAAGGACAAAATATTGAACGTAGAGTAAAACGTAATAAAGTGCTATTAATATCACAATATCCAGAAGTATTTTGTTTCATGTCAACAATGAGAAATAACATTTTGTGATTATGCAACTTGGTCTTGCATTACAGTTTTAGAAACTGATACCTAAGAAATAACCAAACAACCGATTTGTGTTTTAAAGCAATTAAAATCCGAGATGTTTCGGGTGTGAATAGAACAGCAGATTTCTACAACTACAACCGTATTGTTTACCGTAAACATTCATTCTTGATATATGCTCCGCCTCTCCAACTTTATTGGTTGCCACACAACGATAATCTCCGCCTTCCAGACGCGTCACACTACTTATGTTGACGTAACTTACTACGTCACCCGATACTGTCACAAAACTTCCTAAACTCAGGTGACTGCGCTCGGTGAGATGTTCACCATCAAGAAACCACGTGATTGTTGGTGTAGGATTTCCCGAGGCAACACAACGTACACTTGACCTTTGGCCCTTCTGTACATACTGACTGGCAAATCCACTCAAAATAGTTGGCTTAGCAGCTGAAAACAAAAAATGGCGAACATATTTTATGTAAGAAAAAGGAAATGAAGTATAGTAAAAGTAGTTCATTCCAGTCCAAACGTCTTTAAGTGTGTGAAGGATGAATGAATGTATGAAGCTTTTATCTATCATTGCTCAGTCTGAGTAACACTTATTGAGGAATTATGTAAAGATAAGTTAATGAATATGTAATTTTTTCTTGACTTGGACCAATACAAACTTTCTATATGAAGCGCGCACTATTGAGAATGAAGTCTGAATTCGTCTTCAAAAAGCTGAATAATGAATATCCAGTGATTACATTTTAATGGCATACCACATTAGTCTTGTAGAGTTCTATACGTATGCCTTTTTGTAATGTCATGTACGAGCTTTACTCTGTTCTGATACAACCAATATTTGATATGTAAATTTAACATTTAACTTTTTTATCAAATTCAAACACTCGGGTAATCTGCTATGGATAAGGAACACCACGGATTCAGACCGTATATCAGTACCTATTGCAAAGGTGTAACATTTGTATTCAGACAGTGGGACCCATACAGATGCAGGCCAATCAATTACCTCCT
Source organism: Saxidomus purpurata (assembly GCA_022818135.1). Taxonomy (NCBI): domain Eukaryota; kingdom Metazoa; phylum Mollusca; class Bivalvia; order Venerida; family Veneridae; genus Saxidomus; species Saxidomus purpurata. Next base: position 15,952 of record JAFMSR010000505.1, read on the forward strand.
AGCAAAAGCTGTGCCGTTGCTTGTGTCTCTATAGCATCATCTAAAGCGAAACATTGGTACATTCCCTGATCTTGCCGCCTAACAGCGGTTACTTCCAAAAGGGTGCTAGACTTCAGGACATGATTGTCATCAGGTCGAAGAAGTTGTCCGTCTTTATACCATAGTACACTTGTGATTGGATACCCTAGTATAGAACAATTGAAAGTGGCAGCTTTTCCGGAATCGACTACTTGTGTACCAGGAGAAAGGGCAACCGTCAATGGCACTGAAAATGATCCGTCAAAATTGTGTTTTATTTCTGTATATGATTGGTGTCTATGTGTTTATGTACCACACAATAAGGTCTGAATGAATCATCACTGAATAAACTTAAAACAGCACTAAAAGTTTCCTGATAAGACTGAAACAGTAAAAAGTTATCTTTTAGAATATAAACACATTGCAACATGTTACCAAAGCTATACGGTACACGTTTGTTCAAACTTGTAGTGTTGGATGTTGTAAGTAATACCTTTGACAACCAGTGTCCTTATAGCAGCTGCGGACCCTCTCGAGTTACTTGCATTACACCTGTATTCGCCTCCATCGATCAATTTTGTTGGCTGAATGACAAGATGTCCACCAAACTGTGTATAGCGCTCTTCATTTACATGTAAAGCCAGTCCGTCCTTATACCATCGATACGTCGGCAGCGGCCATCCGTCGGCAACACAAGGCAACTGAACGGTCTCACCAACACCGGCGATAGTGTCCTGTATAGGATAGCCATCAATTGATGGACTTCTTCCTCCCGCTGGTGGGTCTAAATAATGCAATTAAAATAAATTTCAACCGGTCTTATGTACCATTATTGTGTGGCAGCTATTTCTGCCTTTGTAATTGTAATTAGTGTTCGATATAATATATAGCAGGATCTGCATACTATCGGACCATGTATTCTACACCGTTTTCTTTTCAGTCATTGCATTTTGAGTAGCACAATTCTCAACCGAACTAAATAGTGTTCGAATGACCTGACATACGAGTCATGTTGTAAGGTCATGCAACAGACTACAAACGTTATATTCTCAATATAATATATAATAATAAATATTATATCAGGAACAAAAATTGAGATACAGACTAACAATAGACAAAATTTACGTCCACTAAACCCTTACAGAATTTCTACAATGTTTTAGGTACGTTTGGATATTATTAAAATCAGGTGAAATGATACATGTTTTGATCTGGCATTCTCTTGACCCTACTCTTTCCGATGGAAAATTCGCATAAATGTTTGATTAAGTTTTATATCAATGACATAAAGTAGGTTTAATGTTGAAAAGAAAAGACTTCGATTATAGTGTATAGAAAAGAGATTCCACAATACCATGAATTATTAGTTTTGCTGGTAAACTTGATTTTTCTACTCCAGTAACGTTACTCAAACCCATGCACTGGTATTCATGATACCCATCCGTGTCTCTGACGTCACGCATGTGGAGTTCTCCTTCATCTGTTATGCTTACTCGGCCTCCTGTAAGGAAAAGCATATTTGATCATCCCTTTTTCTGATAATCAAGGAAAAACGTACGCAGTTTCGTACTAAAACTGTTCATTGTTTGGTAAAGAAGATTATTTTACAAATAGCTTTGTTTGTTCACAGCACAACAAACGTATGTCAAGCTTTAAATTAATCTAATACTGTGAGTGATAAAAAATGTATGTATAGTTTGTTCCCATGTTGATGTGTTTATTCCTACTACCCGGGACTTTCTACATGCAAATATGTACATCGGTTTACATTCAGCTATGAAACAAGAGTATGTTGTACGACGAGAACATGTTAATATTACAATCGTTTATAATTATTGTAATATATTCAACATAACCCTTGAAGGAAAATGGTGAGATACTTTTTAACTGCTTGTGCAAAACGTTTTTAAAATGTGTTCAGAAATGTCTTAGCAAAACATATTTGAAGATATATGACAGAAAATTGCTGTGGATCTATTTTAAATAGTTTTTATAGACTAGTGTATGATACAGCTAAAACACTGCTTTCAACTGATTGCATCAACTAAAAGCCACCTGCGAATATCTGTTTCGCTCATTTAATCTCCAGACTACGTTTTGGATGCCTTTTATAAAATCGAGGAATACCATTGGGCCGAGTTGTAAACTTCCTACTAGCTTTTCTTTGTAATATGCTTGACCTCCTTCTATGTTGACTCACGACGTGTGAATATTGACACCTTTTTGATGCTTAGATTTTTTCCCAGGAGATCATAATGCTGGGGTCACTATGTAAGGTCTGTAGAAACACCTCCTCAAACTCTAGCTTAGTGCTTCTCAAGTTCTCAGTGTCCCTAATTGTTTCTCATTAAATCGCCTCTGGGTAATTTTAATGGTTCTGCTAGGAATTTAGCAATGAATTTCTTTCCCCTTTTTTCTTACCAAAATTCTCTGTTTTTTAACGTTGTGAGTCGACCTCTCAGACAAATAAGTCCAAAGCTCTAAACCTCATTTACAGTTCTGAAGTAGTAATTTCAATTCCATACGCAGTTGTTCTATTGCCTTCTGCTTCGATTCTTTCTACTTTCTTTTTTTTTCTTCTTGTTGCTGTTGTTGTTGTTCTTCTTATTTTTCTTCTTCGTCTGCTTCTTCTTCTACTCCTCCCCTTCATTCTTCTTCTTCTCCTCGTTCTTTTTCTTCTTCTTCATCAAACTTCAAACTAGTGTTGTATAATTATGTATGACCGACTTAAGATAAAGATTCTTGTATCTTGTATCTTGAATCTGCTTCTTCTTTAAAGCACTACCGGACCATCCAATCCCTTCTTCGTACACAAGTTGTGTATTTTTCATATTGAAATTCAGTTCGAGCTTTTCATAGCCAATCAAAATCGTTTCCAAGTCATCTTCAAAGACTGTCCACGCTTAATCCTGTCTTGCTTCTATAGACTGTCATGTCTCACTTGTGGAGTTGGTCGGGGTGTCTCTTCTGGTACTGTAGTTTGAATTCTGACTTTGTCTCTTCTGTGTCTAAGAAGATTGGTTCCCTGGTTATGTTCAGGATTGTATTGAGCTTTTACCTGATGGATTGAAATCCTCATCAGTACTTGCAGATTTTAACACAGAAACACTTGATCTGGGTTCTTGCTTCTCTTGCAAGAGTCCAGTTTACAAACCGTGTCGTTTTCCGGCTGTCTATCCCACTGGTATTATCATCCCCCCTCTTAGAAGACCATAGGGTCTCTCTCTCTGTTGGTTGTCGTTGCTGATGGGTGTTTCCTCGCCGAAACCTTACTTCATAATTGTTTGCCACTCATCTATGCCCCTTATATCAATTTTCAAATAAAGTCTGCACAATGGTGTTCCTAGTCGCCATTCAGACTTAACTTGAAGTCACAGGAAATGATTTTTCATACTGCAATAGATAATGCCTTCTACTGTTGTCATCAGCTGAGAGTTACCCGCTCCTTTATTCTCAACTTAAGATATTAACTGCATTAAGACCGATACATACCATACACAAACGCAGATAAACTAAGCACAGAGTTACGGTTCTTGCACCCTCTCTTACACTCCTATATTTATGTATAAAACTTTACTAGAATGTCATTTATAGTTATCAAGATGTGTCTTAAAAAGTGGATGTATCATTTCTGTGATTAACTTTCACCATTTGTGCTCTGTTCAAATGTTAAATTTTGAACCATTTCATGTGGAAGAAATTCAAGTTACACAACCACAGATTGAAATTCTATCAAATCCTGCTAACTGGATGTTCCCTATTTTAAATCAATATGATAAACCTTCCTAATGCTTTAGTTAAAAAGGGTTTACATTCATTGTATAAAGTGAATTAATTCGCACATATATGGAAACCCGGACTTAGCCCTTACGGGCGACAGAGAAATGTTCCCTTATGGTGGCGGCGCAATAACATCGTAATATCTGGAAAAAATTCGGCACATTTTATTTTAATACCCGCCTTTGGAATAACAACTTTTTGATCAATAACATGTAGTTAAATGATTTCCCTCGGGTCAATTAGCTCCGTAATCAGTAATAATTATCCGCATTCCGAGAGGTCGTCACAATGAAATGCACATGGAATCTCTCTTAAACAATTTGAGAATGTATTTTGCCAATCTAATAGTGATTCTTACCTCGCAAAAATTGGGAAAAAGTCAAATAGATCAACAACGTTCTATGGGCCGTATCGGCACTTTTAGCTAATAGGGAATACAGCGTAAAACCAAGGATAACGTGAAAGTTATGCCTCACTTGTTCTTGGTGGACAATTGTTTACTCTTCCTGCCGAATGTGGGAAGAAGTGACAAACAATTAAAACATCTATTTATGTGTATGTATCAATGAAATGTAAGTTCTGAATCCAAGTAACTTACAAAAGTATTTCCATTTCCACTGGAGATCTTAAGCACAAATTAGTGAGCACTTTTGTTTCATATAACAACTGGCCAAACTATTATATTAGATTAAACACCTTCAAATATGTTATTAGCTTTATATATATGTGTGTGTTTATTAGAAAAAATAGTCAAATATCTATGTTATGTTAACGTATCTTCTTAAGTTTATGTATGAACGTTTATAATGTTCGTTTATGTATAAATACTTTGGTAATGTTCTCATGTCCCTCATGTCCTAAACACTGTTCCTTAATTAGCTGCTTTTATCATAAGAAATGTTCTGTTATTTACGGACATATAAACACGTATGTACATTATTTTGATAAAAAGAGGTTTTCTTTTATTGACTCTGTGTGATCGGAATCAATGGACTGTGTCAAATAATGCAGTTTGTCAATAAAACCAGGTGACGGATTAGATAGTTTGTCAATAAAATCAGGTGACGGATAAGGCAGGGTTTTCCCTACATAAAGACGAAAGAATACAACGCCTTTCGTTAATTTGGTTTTATTGAAACTGTGCAAATATGAGTCAGGGAGTTTCAGGTAAAGAGACATAAATACTCACCTGGTGTTATTATGACAGTTCCTTGTCTCCAAGTGGTAATGTTAACATAGTCTTTCCAGAAGGGAGGGTTGATTTCACATTTGAACACCGCTGTTCCGCCTCGCATAACATACACATCATGAACGTGCACAGTATACTTTTCTAACTGCCCAACAATCACTGAAATATATTATATATCAAATAAAGTACATTGTTATAGTCGTAATGTATCTTATAATTGCCTTCATATGGCATAGCAACTTCTTCAACATGTCTAGGACTGTAGTTTTTCAGATTCGACACACCCAAGCAATACTTTTTCAAGAGGACCTTAAAACTTCAGTCACGTTTTTATCTATCGTTTATTTTATTTCTTAATTTATTTAGACATATCTATTTGTGTATATGACATTAAGATTTAGATATTTTTCTACATGTTTGTACTGAAACTCAAGTCAAAGCTTGATAACTAAAACGTTGTCATACATTTAAACTCATTTATATGCTTTACGTTCATTGTTATTTAAAAAAAATGTCTGATTCAATGTGATTCTTCAAAGCGACATGCACTGATTTCGTGTCAATCGTACACATATGAATACATTGTATTACTAAAGCTATAACTAGAATATGTGATTCTGTATAACAGTTTCTATTGGCTTATTTCTATAGAATATATAGTATAAATTTAATTTATTTTACTATCCTAGTCCAGAATTGATGATCCATCTATTTAGTATGACTTACTTCATTTCTAATCGTTAATAAGAGAAATAACTAAACACTGTACAATTCATTTCTTGCATACATTGTGTTTTCAAAGACTTAATTTTTGCAACAAAAAAGATAGACAGAGGATAACTGTTAGTTTCAGTGTAAAATCACGTAATAATTTCCAGATTGCAGGCACCAAGTGATATTTTCCTGATGGAAAGTGAGTTTATCGGGATATAATCCGCCGTATTTTCGATAAACCACCGAGAAATACATATAAAGTATCGAGATAATCATTTGAACAAAAACTAAGTATACAAATCTCTACGAAATATGATAGATTACATGACAAATGGTATTATCTCATATATTACTCATACTTTCAGTATTATATTGATATCTGTAAACTGCCAATGTTTACACATTTTCAAGAGAAATTGTGTTTTTTTACATTATTGTTTCATGCACATATCTGACTTCCGCCATTAAAGTACAGTCGACCCTTCCAACCTATCCCAAATCAGATGTGGTCTTATGCAACGTCAAAGTTTTTTTCCGTTCTGTAAAGTTTTATTTCTATAACGAAAAAATGATTACACCGTATACCGTTTAAATGAATAAAGAAATCGATATACAATATGTGTAAACTCATAATGATATGAACTGATTTCTTTATTTTCCTCCAATCCTGAAGAATTTTTTTTTAATAGACAGCGAAACCTCCCGTCTCAATACATTCTCAGCTATTTTAAATTTGCACCCTTAACTTGCGCTCAAGAAAGATGTGGTATGAAATGATATGCTAAGGGAACCATTATGTTCTCATTTCATTCTAACCAATTTTATCCTCCGTGCGACACTTCCGTCGTAGCTGTAAAAATATTCCACATTGCATTACAAATCAATTCCAATTTTCACTTAAATTGGTGAATTTCTACGAGCTGTTGTGATGTCAATTTCATTTAAACTCAAATGGGATATTTTCCTCCACTCTTAACAAATGAAATTTTGCCATTAGGGAATTTAATTCGTCAATGTGTCTTTTACGGGGTTTATTTACACATTAAAGTAGATGACGCGCGACCCTGGGCTTAGTTTTTTTACGAGAAAATGTAACCCATGTCAATTTTGGCCCAATTGCGTTGATAAATACAAAATGTATGGCATGAGGGAATATGACAGATTGTCATGTTTGCTTGTAAAAAGTAATGAACTAATGTGTACATGCAAAGCTGAGAAATTCCAATGACATTGTAAAAGAGATGACAAAAAACTTAAGAAGATAACAAAATCGTCACCAAATCGATTTTTTTTCTGTATACAGGACTTAAACAAGATCACTTCGTTTTCAATAACGCAGAAAATAAAAATGCAGTAATTTTATTTATTTTTTTTACAATATATTTGTTTGAAATAGCACGGTTGTCAGGCTTTATATAGTTCAAATATTCTATTATGTGGTGTTTGTAATGTCCCTTATTTCTTGATACAGTTAAGGATACGCAATGTACTTTGTTAATTTCATAGTCTTAGGACATTTGATGTTGCAAGGATGGAATGCGTTTTGCTTTGCATTATTTCTTGTCTAGAATTAAAAGTTGTGTTCTACAAATGTTTTCTTTCATTTTGACATAACCTTTTAACACGTATTTCTTGTCTGGAATTTCTTTTGGTATCGTGAGTTAAAGCACTGATCAAATCCAAGATTCATTATCATCACACACCATATAAATATACCCTACAGATGTTTACTTTCAAAACTGAAGTTACTTGTAAGTATTGTAATAATACATCAAATGTTGAGGCTAAAATACATCAACGAATTTGTCATCCTATTAATTGTTTAAGAAACTTGCTGGATTATATATTCGAGATTAAACAGAATATTTTCAAAACGTCTTGTGGTATTTTGGCAAACCCGCAAGGACAAAAATAGTTGTATGTACGCACATCTATTATAATTAAGTTAAGTTAACATTGAAAACTGCAATCAAGAATGTATGTTCCGGTATGATTGAAATCAAAAATATTCAGACCATTAGAAACTCTTTTAATATAATGGTAACAATGAGAAAGACCAACAACAGCAACATTAATTAGCAAACTTGAAAAATTGTCTTTGGCCAATGAGCAGTAACGAGAAAGAACAAAGACTGTTTACTATAAAATAAGACATGAATGCCTCATAGACTGTTAGTATAATGAAAAGTATATCTTACATGTTGTATAGTGGTTTAATATTTGTTCCTTCAATTGAACATATAAAATGTTGTTCGGTCATAAAATGCCTGTATTAATGTGGAATCCAACATCACTTTATAGAGTAGGTTTACAACGGTTCTGATCAATAAAGCTAAATCAATATTTTGACAAGAACTTTATTGAATTTTAGATATTCGATAATTTATATTGTTTTAGCATGTGTGTAATAAAAGTCTTTGCCTGCAAGGCAGGAAAGAATAAAAATAGGACAAGAAACGTTTAAAGCAGGTGCTGTTAAGCAAAGTAGAAATATTTATTTAACAATACGATGACAGAGTCACTCCCTGCAAATCCGTAAGTCAATAAACATATTGTTTAATGTCCCAGTTGATAGGCCTCGTTATTGTCAAAGTGGTCAGCAAATAACTGCTGTGCAGAAAACATGTAAAGATCAGTGCCTCATCGATCAGTGTTAATTGCAAAATAATAACCCGAGTCATATTCCTGAAACTTTAACTACACAATCATAATTTTCTGCCTTTTATCTGACTAGGACTGATTTCAATCCCTTTGATCCAGTGAAAAGTTGCATATTATCTCCTCTTTTAAGTGCTATTGATGTCCATATTTATGTATGCCCAAAGTCACGCATGTGTTATAAAAACATGTCTTTTTGTAAAACGTCCCTACATTTTTAGTTAGTAAATAGTAAGTTTGGTTAAGTGCAATCTGACAAGAATACATTTGAATCATACAAAACGTAATCTTGAAACCATTTTGAAAATGAACGTTGATGTATGCTAGTAACGCCTAAATATATATAAATTTATATCAATAATTCAGTTGCCGCCAGAAAACCAATCATGCCCCCACCTGGTAGTTTTATAAGTGTTGCTTTTAAAATTTCTGATTTATTTTACTCTTATTTTGTGAGTGAATGGTTATTAACCGGCGGCATCCTACTACTGCGGGGTAGACTCCATTCAGAGATGCTTATTGGGAGTTAATCTTCACAGTTATTTTTCAAATCTGAACGTGCACAACTGAAAACTCGGGAGTTTAAATCTAAATAAGTAAACTGTAGACGATATGAACATTACACAGACACAACTGCATTTAGACACTTTACTGAAACAGTTTCAATAGAAATTGTAAAAAGAAAAGCATATGTTAATTTATTTGACACTTGTAAAGAATTCTTGTACGAGAAAAAGAATTGAAACTGTTTTACTAAAGTGTCTACTTACAGTTCGATCCTTGTTATGTTCATATCGTCCGCCTATTACTTATTTAAATCTTTTTAAATTTTTGAGATTTCAGTTGTACACTTTCAGATCTTAGAAGTAACTGTAAAGAAAAACTCTCAATGAGTACCTCTGAAGGCAGTCTATAGCTACCCTGCAATAGAATTCGGTAAAGGGAATCGTTCAGCAAGCGCAAGAGGGGGATTAAAGACACATATTTTTTTTAAAAATGACAAGTTTTCGGTAACAAGGACCAGTGCTTCCGAGTGCAATCCTTTGTTTGCTGGCCTGGTTTACTGGCACTAGCCTTAACACATCGACCACCAGCGGAGAAAGGTTTGTCATAAATTAAGTATTTGAAATGCATTTAACGGCATTTAAATACTGATAACATCTAAACTTTGTTTTTTTAAAGAAATCTATATTTCAAAACTGTAGAAATGGTTATATCTGAATGCATTAATAAATCACGACGTTACCTCGGGTATGACATATCTTTGACCAATCTTTAACAACTATGGTCCCTGTGTTCTATCATCCTATCACGTGACTAAATGGTTATTGCTGGTGACTAATAGAAACATTGTTGGAAATGGTATAACTTTCAACGCCACAATGTGGAGTTACTGATTTACTGTCTCTATCCAAACATTAGAAACAAATATTGTTTACCGACCTCTTAACGTTTGAACAAACCAAATTAACATTGTTTATTAACTAATGAATGTTTGATCTATCGATCAACATGGTCATATATTCGGTCATTAAACGTTGGTTTCTATTAATTCCTCAGAAAATTAATTCAATGGCCCTCAACGGGACGATAAATCCCGAAAAATATTGGCATTGGCTTTGAAAAAAATGTAACAATGTTTAAAATGCAGAGCATGTTTTCAGCTCAGCGCTAGCAATTTAGAAGAATATCGTAGAGGAAGTCCTCAAACTTGCATTAGTCGTTATTAGAATGTCAGGTCTGATTTTTGCGTCATTACACAGCTTAAAGGGAACAAAGAAATGTGATTTTCTTCTTTTTTCCAAGACCATTAGATGCAAGTTATAAACATAAGGTAAAGAGGTGAATACCCTTCGCCTCGTTTAACACTGTCCTTTTAAATTGCTTCGAGGAAACTGCTGAATATAATATAGATCGTCTTTGAAAAATCTTATAACATGTCCTTAATTACCAATTTACTGAGTAAGAGGTGATCGACCTTAAGACTAACGAATTTACATTTTGAGAATTTTAGATAACGTTTTTTTTTCAGTATCCGATCAAGAAATGAGACAGTTCTAACAAACTTTGCATCAAAATGCGGGTTGACATTGATGTTCGATAAGTATACATTTGGTGATATTTAAAGGCATATTAACTACTGCAAGAAGAAGAACACTATTTGTTATGGACGACATAAATGAAGTTTTAGTTTATTTCATAATACTGGAGCATTGTATATCTACTGTACCGAATTTCAGTTACTATGATCTAAGATTTAGTCATATTGTGGTCCAAATAGCGCGATGGTCGTTTCAATCTGCAAATTTGCAAATGCCGCCAAAAATATGAGGCTTCAACCATCAACGTTATACCCAATCAGTCTCAATAATGTTCATGGCTAAAGTCTGTTCCGAATATGATACCATTCCAGAAAACCATGACTTAGAAAGGCCAGCAAGGACAGTATAAAGTTGATGATGATAGTAAACAGGTCAAATCAAATCAAAGAGCAGAAAAAGTATAACATCGGAACACCCTCGTGATTTTCTAGATAAAATCCTTAATGAAATTGATATTTCAAAACATTATAATTACGCATGATTCTGCGTATATGCGTGTTTTATAACAACAGGAACATTGTCACTGACCAATACTTTAACGTATATTGCTCTCTATATATGTCTGGTATTCCACGGATAATGTCGGTTTACGGCCAGTAAAATAAACATTTACTCTTGATTGCTTGCTTTATTTTCATCGCTTTCTGGCAATCTACCTTTCGTCGGTTTCGGATTTTCTTCGGTATTAATTTATTTGACAATTCAACATCAGACTGATTGAGATGTACCGATAAAAAATAATTTTATGTTAATATATTCTCATTCACAGAATGTCAATGTTTCTAATATATGGTTACTATGGTTACTATGTTCAGCATACAGTCTAACAAAGAGGGAGAAAATCTTGCATCCAAACTTTACCTACAAAGAGACCGAAGGATCAACATCACATGGTATCACCTTGATGAAAATGATGCACAGTGTTGCCTTCAAAATAAATTTGAAAAAGCAAAAGCAAATTTGATTACTTTATCGAACAGTATTTAAAGATTAACAACTGTACCTGTGATAATTTCATGTAGAAATAATAATAAAATACCATATCATTATATCGCATGTACAATAAAAGCATACCGTTACCTTTTCCAAATAGGAACCAAAATTTTACGGACAGCAGTAATAGGACATTAAATCATTAAAAGAAATATCGATAGATGGTTTCCGAAATATATCACTTTCTCTACATTTCAAGTCGGCTTAAATTAGTGAAATATACGCTAAGAAATCTTTAAATGGGAACTTCATCTTAAAATTGTGGGGAAAAAAAATAAAATACTGATTAGAAATCACAGAATTTTTTTTTCTAAATATTTGAAAATTGGAGTATCAAATGTACTTTATTTCTTTCAAGAAAAGAAGCAAAACGTTTATCTGTTTGAAACAGAATGGTGAATTTTCCCTGTAAAGTAACTCTTACAGCATGTGCATTAGCAGTTTATTTCGGCGACACAATCATGCACATCACCAAGACGCTCGATCCCTGAGGTATAATATGTCAAGTGCTTTGAAACCCTTCTCAAAATGGATTTCTTCGGAATTCAATTTAGAACAGCACCCTTTTGCTGATTGCATTTGCTTGCGATTACGTAATTTCCCAGGTTCATTGTCTTGAAAACCAAAATAAAAGAAACAACCAGATCGTGTTCGCTCAACTCGTAAAAAATGCATGGACCGTATTCCAGATATTGTGAAAAATAAATCCACAGTTCATGCATTCAAATCAACTTTAAAAAAGTACCTTCTTAATCTACAGTTTAGTTCATAGCAGTCAGAGTGCCTGCCAATACAGTATATGAGAAGACTGAATGATTTGTTTTGTGTCGACAGTTTTCTAAATAAATTTCATTTTGTATATTTTTCTTGATTATTTGATTACTTATTTTTATTTTCTTAGAAGGCCATATTGTAAATAAGGTTGATTTTATTCAGTTTAATTTTACCTTCATGAAATAAAAATTTATTATTATTATTATTATTATTATTATGTATAAAACGTTTAAATATTTTTCCCCAGGAAAAAAGGTTAAGTATCTTTTATCATGTATAACTCAATCAAAATAACCATTATAAATTCGTTAAGATGTTTTGTCGGTACAGACAAATATATTTTGGACGCCATTTGGCTGGAGTCAGGCAATGAAATGCGCTTTGCAAAAAGCAACACTTTTTTAAAATGAATTTTGAATATTTTAAATAGTAAAGATCGCTTTAATTTTTGTAAATTCCACAGTTTGAGATTGCAAAATCCTTGGAAGAAAAAAAAGTAATTGTAAAGATTATTTCATATAAGACATTTGTCAGGTGCAATTATTTCCAGAAAAGAAATCTCAAGACATAAGCACAGAAGCAGTGGACAACCAGATCTAAAGAAGAACCAGAGTTATACACAAAGATAAATCATCAAAAGGTGAAGAACAGTCACGTACCGTTTAAAATACACCGACCCTGGTACAATGTATCCTATTCGAAGAAAACACTAAAGTCAGACTTCGTGACTGTGTTGAAGCACGTGTTAAATTATCATATAGACAATATCAAGCTTAAAATCGACTGCTTTGTCATATTTTATAGTAGATATTTTTCAGTTGAATTCAGGTCTAGTCATGTAGTTCCTTTACCTAATTTGTAAGCCGTGTTAAGTTTTAGCTCCAAACGGTACATGTACTTAGCAATACCCAAGAAATACTTCTTTATGTTGAAAATATCATCTGATTATAGATACACCGCCGTGTGATTCATTTAAAAGTCTTAGCATAAAGGCTTTTTCAATTCAGTAGAAAATTAAACCTGCAGTTAAAATAGCATCCATAGCTTCTATAGGTGTTCCAACACCTTAACTGTAAAATTGATGACCGAAAGTTTATTTTTATATGCAGAGCTACCTATTATACGATGCTTTCAATTGTGGCAAAACGTATCGTCATTTGTTCTTGTTATTGTATTTTTGTAACTCTTATACGATGTTTTGTTATTGATAATATAAATGTTTTCCTCATTGTCATTCTGTTTGTCCTTATTTCTATGGTGAGTCTGACATTCTCATTGTAAAGGTCAATCCTCTTGATCTAGATCTCGTTATTGTCATTGTTACTTTGGCACTAATAAACTGAGTTTTGTACACAAAATTCAAAATCGTAAATAAAATACAATGACAACAAAAAACTATAAAAGAACAATTACGACATTTACACACATACAAATGACACGAACGAAATACAGAAGAGCAAACGTTTGAAAACTACAATATTTTGCTACTATCATTTAATTGGCAAGAAATAAAACTTTCTCCGATGGATTAAAAGAGGTTAAGGTCTATATTTAGTAAGAAGTATTTCTCAACTAAGTCGGGACATGTGTGATTACAGCATTAATCATTAGAGTATATTTTATTACAAAAAATGTTTTCGTGTCAGATTGGCTTTGACATTTTCCCATGAAAACAAATCAGGTAAAACTTTACTTAGAATTTTCTAAAGATTCAATGGTCTGTTTAAATGTCTTCAAAATGGCCCAATAACCTAGATTGAAACAAGTGTGTTGACATAAACTCTGTAAGTCTGTTTTCCCCGGAAATTTATACTCTTAGTGTGGAACAACATAAGGGCTATATAACTGTCAATACCAAAATGTTTTAGATAGGGTTTGTACAGATTCATTTCCCTAGTTCGATATAAACTGCTATTATAAAAAGAGGCAAAGCAAACGAGCATTGGGGAATAAAGAAACGAGCTCATATTAGCTGAATGGTAGAGCTCTGAGCAGAGATCTATTAAGGTAAAGCTTTTCTGATTGAGCAAGGCTCGGATGAGCTAAAACACTTTCAAGTAAGCAAAGCTGGATTGAGCTACAGTCAGTCCTTAGCTTAAGCAGATATTGGCTGTGCTAAAAAGTAACGAATTATAGAGCTCGGTGAGATAAAAACTGTAACGCTTTCACAGAGCTCGATTTAGATAAAACCGTATGCTTTGACGGTCTTTAATTTAACTTCTGCCTGAACCTTTCATGGACGCTGCCATAATATAGCACTCACATATAACGTTTATGTTCCTGATTTCAACTCGAAGTGTCTCTAGCGTGATCTGAAACCAATCAAATTTTGAAAGCGGAAAAAATTCAAATTGCGATTTTATCCCCAGCGAGAACCCGTTGACAATAAATGACACATTAAACACGTGTGTGTTAAATTAATTCATTTAAAAGAAGTTGCAATTACGTAAAATAGAACCGCGTTGTTTCCTTATCGTCCTGAATCATCGCCTAGGAGATCAATATGCTGTTCACAATGTGTGTCTTATGAATCCCAAAAGGTTCAGAATGTTTATCCTTTTTTAGAAATATAAATATTAGAAAATTCAGAAGAAAAATACGTTTTTTTAAGTTTCTAAACGCAGAATAAATGCGAAATTCGCCCAGTGTTGTAACGCTAGGTCGACTGGAAATAATAATTCATTAGAGACTGTAAAGTTAAGTCCTAAATAATGACCAAAATTGCATCTAATAAAGTCTTGTGTGTATACAGAATGCAGATTATGTCACAGCTTATGTCACAGATTATGTCACAGCTGCAAGTCTGCAAATATTCTTGTCATTAATGTTGAGGAAACCAGATAAAATGTTTGCAAGAAAGCTTTGTCACACTGTTAACTTGAGTAGAAATTAGAGGACACAATAAAGTTTACAGGAGTAAAATTAATAGTCTCTATGAAAATCCATATAATTTAGAGAATGACCGGAGAACATTATCATGTAAGATAATCACGTGTCATTACACACTGAGGAAATTTGCGCATGTTGTCAATCGCATGTCAAGCCACTGAGGATATACTTAGCTTAGGGCGTATCCGTTGGTAGGGAAAGCGTGTTGCTATAGCCAAATACAGTACAATGGAATCATTGTACTAAGGTAATTCGGTTCATTTCGTTACACGAAAATTATTCATAAAACAGAAAACATTTTAATTGAGCTGATTCCCGAGCAAATTTTTCTAATAATTTAATTGCCATCTAAAGATAAGGTATTTGCTACAGACTTTATGCATGTGGAACAAGTCAGAGTCAAACCAGTAATACTTTTATAAATAATATTCATATAATGTACTAATATTCCGTTGATTTATCTAACTCAGCTGCTGGAATGTACACTTTTTAGTTGAAAGTTTTAATGGTATAAAATTCTATAATGCTCTTGTGGCATTAACATTAAAATATTTCAATAGACTCAAGATCATTAAAGGACAGGATCTACTAACTATCTTTAAAATGTACATTATTTTCTATGCACTGGCTCATGGTGGCTCATGGTTGTATAAATGCACTATTTATCAATTGCGCATTTTACATTTCATGTTTACTAATCCATTAATCAGACAATAATTGCAATAAGAGTGTTGCAAAACACACGTTATTGATAACGATGTTTACTATATGCTACTACTAGTAGTACTTCCGGATCTTAAGACCTAAATGCGGTCCTCAAACTGCCGATGAGGCACTGAATTGTCAAGGCCCCGTGGAAAATCACTCAAGGTCCGTAGAACCAGTAGCACAGAGTGATTTCGAATTTCTTTTAAAGCATGCATAAAATTAAAATGCGTTGAACAACACTGTTGTTTTGCCAAATGTTGTGATATAACTCAGTACATAAAGAAGCATAAAGTTAATTTGATTGCAAATATGCATTACTCGGTGACACAGGTCCTTCTAGTAGAGAATATTGTAAAAAACAATATAACAGTTTAGTGCAGGGAATTAATCATTGTTGTGGGTCTTGATCAAGTCGTTATGATGGGTCAATCAGTCTATGGCATTTAGAGGCTTATTTCCTTTTGAAAGTAATGAGTACAGGTCAAGCAATTTATTGTATTTGGGGGCTTACTACCTTTTAAGTGATGAGAACCGGTCAGTTATAATAATTTATTTGTTTACAAATTACCTCTGTTAGTTTACATACTTCCTAAATATTATAAAAAGACGAGCCTTTAACCCTTTTAGCAAGTACATTTAAGTAAATGTGGATAGCTGCCATAATTTCATTTATCTAAATATAGGATTTAGGTCACATAATAGAAGTATACAACCTACAAACACTGCTTTGGTAAACATATAATTCAAAATAGTTTCTGATAGAACTCACAGAAATACAGAGATGTATTCTCATGAAAAGATCCCACGAGAGGTTTTTGCTCTACAAATTTCTCATAAATGTGTATGTAGCTGACAGTTAAATAGAGAGTGAAATTCGTCCTCCAGTATGTAACATATAATACATTTTTATTCGATTGATACCACCTGCTTGTTTCTAAACAATGAACGTCATTGAGATAACATTGAAAGCATAAACAAATATTTAAACTGTCTCTGTGGCCTGAAGAAGGTGACGTCATTTCCTCTCACTAACGATCGGTATTTCAGATACTATGTTGTCCCATTGCTTTTCATTTGTTCAATTAATTCTGATATTTGCTCTTTTGTAAAATTATGGCCACATAAAACTGCTTTTATGACT
Organism: Saxidomus purpurata; assembly: GCA_022818135.1. NCBI lineage: Eukaryota > Metazoa > Mollusca > Bivalvia > Venerida > Veneridae > Saxidomus > Saxidomus purpurata. Next base: position 32,918 of record JAFMSR010000505.1, read on the forward strand.
TGATCGCTGAAACATTGAGGGAAAATTGTAAAATATAATCAATAGTTAATAATCAGTGTACATCTCCAAAGCATGGCGATGGCCTGTAAATGTCGAGTAAAATTGTCACATATTATATACAACACAATTTTACTGAAAATATATATTGTCGGAAAAGCCCGTAAGTATTTGCGTTGAAGCTTGTTCTCGTGTCCAAACGTCTCTAGATTCATAATTATCATAATGAATCAGTTTATTCAAAAGGAAATTTTTCCAATATCTCAATGACAGATCATGCCATTCTATTTGTTTTAAGAATTATCCATCCTTTAATATTATTTAGATCAAACCCTTTGATGTTTGAACAATGGCTTGGAATACTTGTATTTCCTGCTTTATAGTGTGTCACAACGGTGTTAGCAAGTTTGCTTTTGCCATAGCGTTCTTTCTGTGTTCATTTCATACTGTAACCTATAAAAATGTTTTGTTTGCCAAACTCTCTGTAGAGCTCTTCGTTCTGATAATCTCAACAACTACATATCCCATTTAATGGCATTTCAATATATGCTGAGATATTTTCAAAATATATTTGTTCCAATGTCTCAAAACGGAAGAAAAAGCATATCTCCGTTTGGTAAAATAGAGCATTAATTTGAAATAAGGTTTCCATGAATTTATCCCCGTCCACGAAACGTTTACGACGGTAAAATATGTACTACGTCCAAGAACAGAAGGTCACTGTTCCTTTACATGTACAGATAAGACGTTTCGTCATAGCGATAATGATCGGTATTTCCAAGAAATTTAATGTTGACCGGAATACTTTCTTTTGTCATACAAATATTGTTCGAGTTTTAACCCTATCCATTCTTGTTGCAACAAGATAAATGAAATTCTGTATAATCTACAGAAATATTTGTGTGGAGTGTCTTTGTTTGCTCTGACGTTCAACGGATTAAACTTCCCAGATAAGTAGCCATATGTAGAGTCCTTCAGTCGAAAAAACTTTTATTTTGCATTCCAAATGTCTGCATTCAAAAACAATAATAAGCAGTCTTCCTTCGGTCTGTAATACCTAGGTTTATGTCGCATTGAGATGTCTGTAAAACATGTGTTTGCATGTTACGTCGTGCACGGGACACCATAGTATATAGCAAACAGATCTAATTATCTTGATGTTTGCTACACAATCAAACACAATTGATTGCACTGTTCAGTCAGTAAGGTCGTTCACCAGATCACCAGATCACTATTTTAAGTGCTGTGATATAATATGAATTCATGTATTTATCTACTGGAAAAAAAAATCAACTGTGTATGAATCATTATCCGACCGGTCAAAATGCGATGCATTATTGTGCATACTGGCCTGATAAACATACACATCAGCGCTATCGGTGCAATATGACGGCCATTAAAACCTCTCTTAAAGTGCTTATAGTCAATAGCGTTATCACAGTGCATCCTCCATTAGGCTGATGAAATGGTAATTACATATACATTGTCGCTGTATGCTCAATATATTTGGTGATTTCCACTGTGTCATAATTAGCATGTTCGTTAGCTTAGATGAATAAGTTATTGCTATGCGATGCAGCTACTTGTTCCAAGTGCAAATCAACCTCAAGTCTAAAAGCAAGTTATTTTAATCGTTCCCGATTGCGATTTTAAAACAAAATTCCCAAAAGTCAATTTGTGAAAGAACAGCATCTGTTCAAAAACCACTGAAACAATCCAAGACTAATGTTTGAAGCTCGCTGCTTACTAAAGAACATTCGGGTCAAGGTCGTTGCTGACTGTTTTCCCCCTTTTTATTCCTATCAATCAGTTAAATCTAATCAACGCGTTTGATGATCAAAATAATTTAATTTTATTTATGAAGTCCAATTCGCCAATTTTATCTTGTATGGTATCGTCTAATTTACATAGTTAGCTAGAAATTTGCGTTCAAGGGGGCTCCACAGTGCGCCTATCGATCACCGTACAAGTTATTTATTACTTCCGATCTTAAAAGCTTCAATCAAATAAAGCATGAACGTAGCACTGTGTTGATAAGGCCTAAATTAAGTAAAAGCAGATGGCATGTTGGAACCTATGGCTTTGATTCATCGAAATATAATTGTGTAACTACATTACGGGATCATATTTCGCAGAAACGAGCTATCCATATAGCATTACTTCTGATTTGATTTGATTGAAATATTTTGTTTGTACTTGTACAATGCCAGAATGCTCTTTAGAAGTGTGTGACTAACTCATTTGTAAAGTGAATAATGACACGGTTTTGAAATGAAATGCTTCATTGATACTGTTTGCAACTTCTGTACCACAAACGAGGTGAGGTTTTCTTGAAAAAACCTAGGTTTATATTTGTATATTTGAAACACTTTACGGTTTTAAGCACATAATACGAATATTACGAATATGATACCACTGTGTTCCTGGAAAACCATTCTATCATCTTAAAATTCAAATTTCAAACTTACTACAATGTCAGTGCAAAATGACACTGAAAGCAAAGTTATCGATTAATTGTTTGGGAACTAAGCTGGTCTTTTTTAGTTTTACACCGATTAAAAATGAAGCCAATTTAATAGTTAGTAGAATACAAGGGAATGATAAGTACATGTGTAAATAAGGTGTAGTCTGAACTGTACCAACTGCAAGTCTTAACTGCGATATTGCAGAGGAATTTTATCAATATTTTACTCATGTGTCTGGTTGATTCAAACGAAAATAAATTATGAAATAAAAAAAAATTTAAAAAAGACTTTTTTAGTCCATTTTATACTATTTATCTCTTCATTGAGTATTATAGGACTGGCTAATTTTATTTGTATAAAGCTAGAAATACATTTTAAATTTTGTAATGTTTTGGTATGATTGCTAGTTATTGTAGTTGTACAGAGTTGAGTCTCTTATAATTCATTGTGAATGGGTATGTAATATTATGTAAATAATATACATTGATAAGACAATAATAAATAAATAAATAAAAAAATACATGTCACAATTTGTAATCGTTTTATTCAACAATTCGTGGACTGCGTGATATGTGTATGCCCAATTTCACACGACCCTTTCAATGAACAACATTAGCATTATACAAAGTTATGATTTTCTCGTCACCTTTTGTGATCACTTGATTCTCTCAGTTTCTTTGGTGAGGACATCAAATTGAACAGAGACACTTTTTATTTCCTTGTCTCAAGGCAAACACCTTTGGTAAGGATGTTTTGATCATAAAGTTACACGCTAGCTTTATAATTCAAATACCTTCGATAATTTTAAAATATCAGCTGGTCTCACGAAAATTACTATTCGTAGGTTTAATGTCCAAAACAATCTGGCTATTACAAATGGCGTTAGCAATGTAAGTTTTAAACACACGATTACGTTCATTTATTATTCATATACGAGACAACGCAATCTTGACTGTTGACCGTCTGTTATCAAGCTCTTTCAAAACAAAACAATGCTACATTTTCCCACTTGTTAATGGCTAAAAACAAAATACTAAACAATCACCAAGAGATTCCATGATAACTGTCAACACTATCCACGAGGGACGTGTGAATTTAAAAGACATTAATATGATGACAGATAAAGTTGACATTTCATAAGATATCCGATTATGAATTTTGCATGTCATGATTTCACAACAGAGATGGAATTCATTAATTTCAGTGGCAAGTATCTGAAACTTCGCGACAGATCATTAGTCTTTGTCAGCGATAAAGTTAGAGACAGTATCTCGAAAATGCACCCAGTCTCCAGTCTTATTGATAACACATAATACGTTCAATCGGATTATACCATGTTATCTAACTTTTTTTGTTCCTAATTAGTTCTATGGTGCTGCAGTTACAAATAGTTTACAATCCATTGAGTGATGTGCCGTTGAAAGTCTTTGAGAACGTAACAAATTCAGCAAACAAAACATAAACAATACATGACATTGACCGAAACGTTGCCTTACTATTTATATTTATACTAATATATTTATTCTCATCCTCACATCCCGAGAATCACTCTAGACTTGATCAACATCGAAGAGAGAGAAAGAGGCAATGTGGAACTATTTGTGTCAAGTACCGTCATTGATCAAACTAAGGACCAGCCGACCTGATGGCAAATGCGCTACTACTGCGCCACGACCGCCCCATGGCGGCCTTATAAGCTCTTCTGTACCTATTAGTCTCCCTCAGTGAAAAGATCTTACTCGTCTGTGATCGACGGCTGATCTTTACATGTGACAAATAAGCATTCAAAGTATTGTGTTCTTTTAAACATGTCTAGAAGATAATAAACGACTCTTAACCTGAACATGCACGACATGCCTTTTGCATGATAAGTATCATATATACTGGTCCTGTGATATTCAAGTACTGAGCTTGCGCATTTTGGCATTGGAACGTAAAAAGCATAACGGAATGTTATACACGAAACCGACCATAAAGTAACATTTAACGGAGTGGACACAAACACAGCAACTCTAAAATGATATACCTGCTACAGTATGGACATTCCTGCTAATCACCTCTCCTATACGGTTCCTTGCGACACACCTGTAGACTTGTGTATGGATAGACGGTACCACATCGGATTCATCAAACGGTTGAAAGTATAAACTATGGTTATGTAGAACTTCGACGATGCCTGGCTGGGTCTCTACCTATAGCCAAAACAATAACACGTCGAGAATTGTTCTCACGTCACACACCTCAACTACATGTTCATTTATAGAGCAAAAGTTTTATTTCATTTGTTTAATAATTTAAAGGTTCTTTCTAAGCAGATCCGTGCAGTCTTGATTATTGAGCTGACATGTACTTTTTCACTATTTTCATCAAGTGCTGCCCAAAAGCACAAAATATCTGGAACATCTGAACCACAAAGCAGAGCTGATCGTCTGCTCCACGTTCATTTTAGAATGTTCCAAATAATTTTTTTTTAATTATTGGCATCTCTTCTTATGTAACTTCTCAAAAAGACAAGCAATCCAAATGATTATATCAATGTTTAAGCTGTTTTACCATGACACCACCAATCCAGTATCTACTGTCAGGTAGCTTTTATTTCGAGTTTTGCTAATTTTTGCTAATTTTTGGTCATTCTTGCTTTAATTTGCTCGTTTTCGCGAATGAACCAGTTTGCATATTGATCAAAATGGCTAAACATTTTAACTGAAGATCAAATAAAATCCATTTCTATTTCGAAAAGGCTTGAGAATTGAAGAACTCGCTTATCGAAATTGAAAAATGTGGGAAATAAAATAGTTTCGAAATATAAAGACGTTAACAGTTTTAAGACCAAACACAAAACGATCATTGGCAGAAACAAGAACTATCGTTAAACTTAACAGGTCAATAGTAACACGGATTACATTTGGCGACTACCCTGTATGCATTTTTATAATAAGCATACACAGTTTCTAAACTTTAGATAATTCTTTTCAATGATTTCTTATTCGCTAAAAATTGTTATTCTTAGTGCTATAACCAAATTTATTCTCTTACGTTGCAACTACATTAGTTTCATCACTGAAAAAGATATACTATAGTATTACGTGTGTAATATTGGCATTATTTTGCGATTACTATTTTCGGACGGGGAAGACAACACCTGTTATTCTACGAAATTTGAAATATTAAAATTTCAATTTTCTCATCTTGTCATAAATGTTCCTCAACACGACAAAATATTAATTTTCTCTGGCAAGTTTTAGATTTTTATCACTGATGTTCCGCGACATGACAGCAACGCGACATAAACAGATGCTATGACAATTCCCAATGCACAAAAAATGTCATGCAAGTTTGTGAATGTTTTATATATAGCCAAGCATGATAAATGATCTTATATCCTTAATAATAAATATCGGCACTATCAACCATAACGTTTGAATGGAGATTAATAAACAGGGATATCTGATAATCATTTAAACGTTAGTTTTGTATATGCATATTGGGCTGGTTTATCTAAATTACACGTGACTGGTTTATCTAAATTACACGTGACTGGTTTATCTAAGATCAGTCACTCTAATCCCTTGATTTTTTTCGCTGTTTTTTTTTTTTTTTCGTCTTTTTTTTGCCTTGTCAGTTGTATATCACAAAAAACTCGCTACTTGTGTGCCAAATTATCATTTATACACATTATCTTTAAAGAAAGGTAATGCTTGATTCTGTTGATACTTGTTTAAATAGAGTGCATGCAACGTTCAGATTTGCATTAACTTTTCCCTACGTGGACCGGCCAACTTTGTTGATCTACAGAAATAATTATGTTGCCAAGCTATTATCATCAACGTCAAAAGTGCATAATTTCATTCGATTCGCATTCGATAACTTATAATAATAAGAAGAACTGATCAGGTAATCGTTTCACATTGAATCACCAAGTAACAACGGTGCCAACATGTTCTTTGCACGTAACTAAAAGGTTCACTGCATGAACGAACGACTCTTGACGCAATCTATTTAATGGAATTGTCACAATCTCCTCAAACTAAATCAGTAACATGGTGTTCTTAGATTTTCGTCGGTGCGAAACAGTACTTTTACGGGGAAAACATTAATTCAAATAGGATTTACAGTGATTCATAGCATCTGTCAATCGGACTGAACGATTTCTAACAATACACACTAAACAGTTTCGTTTATCTCGTTTATTTATTGCTGGTTCTAAAAATTCAAACTTCAAAACAAATCACAACATAGTAAATATCCCACGAATGGCTATCAAATGGTAGTATAAGTATTAACAACACCTTTATATTTTCATGACAATCACCCACTTAAAATACACTTTCATTTTGACCCATGGGGCCAAAGTGGATGTAAACAATGCTAATTTTATATCATATTTTGTGATGAAGAGTTTAAAAATATTAATAATGTCTGCAATTTTATATAAATGTCATAAATCACTGATAAACGTTTACATACTTGTACAATATTTGCTAATCAATAACTGAATAGTTTGGTTTAGCGGTGCCGCAACACATTTGTAAACAAACAAGAATCCGTGTATATGCGTTTACAATAGAAGGTTCGGTCAAATAAAGGGCAATGTTTTTACTATGACATAAATAAATCAAAATCTGCAAAAATACAAATTGTCAGTACCAGCAGCGGATTCTAACTTTAAAATTAACATTTTAATACGTGTGTTTGTTTTCACCCATAGACATTAGCAAGTGAATATTTTATTGACCCCCAGTGACTGGATTATAACGTTTTATCGGTCTATATATCACTATTGCGATTAACGATTTCCCATAACTCTGGATGTTTTCCATTTTAGTATTTAGAGGAAATGGTCTTTCAACCACTACATATTGCTTTCGAGAAATATTTACTTTATAATTTGTTACTTAATCATTTCTGTGATACACTTTCTACTATTCTGAAATCATCTTCGGAATTAAGATTTAAATATATTGGCAGGATGCATTTTATTTTGCAGACTTATCCATCAGGTCCTCTTGAACTTGAGAAAGATAAACGGGTTACCTCATCACCGTTTCCGGTTATCCACGTGACTAAAGGTGCAGGATTTCCGTAAACACCGCAAGGTATAATGGCGCCTTTTGTGTTTGGTATAACAACAGATGTCGGGGGCTCAGAGAGAAAAATAGGACCTCGTAGTCCGTCGTCAGGTGATTCTGTTGTTGAGCCTATAATAACAAATGAGCAAATCAAAATTAAATTCCTTATCAGTTTTACTTTGTAATCGTGTACATTACTGTCGCGCATTTGAGAAAATGCATTACTCTAAACTAAAAGAAATAAAAGTTCGAATAACATTTCAAAAAATGAAAATGCAGACATCCTTCAAAGAAAGCTCGCAGACCGTTGAAAGTAGGTGCAATTCATGAATCAACATAAGCAGTTGAAATTCTCATTGGTGTAGAGTGGCGTACGTAAACATTTACAACTGTAATATCACACATTTTCAAAACAATTAACTCCAAAAGAAATGTCCACAAAACGTCCAAGTAGTACTCCTTGTTCGATGGAATTCTAAATAACAATATAGTCATTATAACTAACACTTGTGTTTTCACTGAACATGTTCACTTAAAATGTATTTTTTAAAAGACTATGAAAACTTACGATAGTGGGAGGTTGGAAGGCACAGTGAGTAATATGTCAAAGATTTCAAGAAGGATGCTATAGAATACAGACAAAATAGTTTGGTATTGAAAGAAATGTCATGAAAACAGGAATTATGAAGATACATATCATACAACAAACACGAATTCTGACTGTTTCCCAATTTTATGACCGAGTCTTTGGCATAACCCAGTTCACTATTGCAGAAAATTGGAATTTAAGAGATATTAACAACTAAGAACGGAATTGTTGTTTTGTCTTTTTCAACGCGAAATCACATCATGTAAATTTTGATTATTTTTGAAACAAGGGATTTGAAATGAAATAAATAACCACGAGCCCAGCATAAAATGTTAATCTTTTTTGCAAGACTTCAACAATGTTTTCCCCTAGGTAAAAGAAGCTGGGTGACTTGACTGATTAATGATCATCAGCATTACTACACTGTGTTACTCTGCTTTATTTTAAGGGAAAATCAGATTAAAAGAAACGAATGAAATCGTATTACAACATTTTCTAAAGTTAACTCATATTTTAAGAAAAAAATCAGTAACATATGGTTAACATATTGCAGCAAAGCAAGAATTTATGTAAGATTTTAAGAATTATGGTAACTTTCAAATAAAATGAAGATATGCAAATGTATAACGACGAAATAATAATAATTAGATATTCTAAAATAGGACCATTAGGTTTATGGTAAATCATGGTAATCAAGGCACTTATTAAACTAAGTTTGAGTGTGGATAGTGGCAATTTAATAACTCCGTAATGGCTGATTATAACTTTTAACTTAGCCTATATATTATTCCCACAAACATTTTGATCACCTGTGTTGGTGAATGAATAAAATTGAAAACGGTAACACTTTAGAGTTTATGTGTTAAAACTTCCCTGCCGACCGATTTTCTCTTATGACTAAACTGGTCTATAAGCAAAATCGTTTTTATTATGAAAGTGATCATTTCGTTTTGAAATGTTTGGTTTAAAAATGGAGGGCGGTCTAAATATTGGGTGGTTTTAATAACAAAGCTTTAATAAAGTGAGTCAGAGTGCAAACAACACTAGTCCAAGCGATGGACATATGAAATATTATGAAAACTTTAATTGACATTGTCTATGACAGTGGGTTTTTGCAATCGTATAGACCTCCGTTAAGTGACAACTGGACTACAGTAGGTCTGCATTTTGCTGTTGCTTTAAACTGTTTAAAAAAGTCAACTTCCTTTGTAGCTGTTCCATTTTTTAAACTCTATTTTAGCACTTACACACTGTTTTATACTTACTGGTAAAACTCAAGCACACTTAAATGTGACACGAGTCAGCCATTTTTATCATACATATGTGTATGTTTTACATCCTGCAGTTTAAAGTCCCAGGACCACAATCACTAGTAGCTCTTATTTTACCAAGGAAGAGGTCTTACCGGCGGAAATGAACTTAATTTGTTTAAAAAAATATTCCTAACTTTGCCTTTTAAAACGATGTACAAGTTGGAAATATAGCGCAGTATTATTTTCAATGATATTACAAAAAAGAAAGACTTTTTGGCGACTCTTTTTCGTGAAGAAACGACTTCCATACGAAAGAAATGAAAATTTCATTATTGTTTTAGAGTAGATAGAACATGGTTTTACACTTATCCCATCATTAAATCTATTTTACTGTATCAGTAAATTCAAAGTGATCCTTGGACTTTAAAATGACTGAATACTATTCTAAAAAGAAAAACATACTTATGTTTATCAAGGTTTGTATACCCACAGTGTACAGTTATATTCTCTATAACGTCAACAAGGACATTGCAAATTGAATTTTTTACCACCACTGTTAAAGAAATTACATTAAAACATGTGCTTACATTAGACGGGAATGCTACAATTTTAAATCAGTGCGTTTATTTTGGATTGTAGAAAGAAGATCCTTTCCAGTTGCACGAACATGTTTTATCATTTCCTCAACTCCAACTGACGAAAGCAAAAAAACTTCTTAATATCTAGCACGACCCTAATTTGGAAACTGTTTCCCCTTCGCAAATCCTAATTATTTCTTGACTCAAAGAAATTGCCTCATTTAGAGGTTAAGTTTGCACCGGAACTTTGTCGTCACTTTCAGTACTAGGGGTGCCTAATTGATTTTTTTCAGAGGCACTTGTTTCGAGTAATGGGACATTATCTGTCATGAAAGGGCAATCATTTGATAAATGGGAGTGAAAGTGTTACGATAATTACGTAAATGGATTTGCTAATCGGGAGTAGGGGATGTACTACGAAATACCGTAACTCATTTATCGAATTAAGCGAAAATCCGCTCGCCGCAACAGCGGGGAAATATTCCGGCAATAAAATTCCGGAACATTTTTTTTAATTAGCTTTATTCAATGCATCAGACTTATTGTGTATATTCGTAAAATAAAAGCAAAATACATTCTCAAATACATTTCATTACCATCTAAAACAAGCCTGCATGTTCAGAGTTCTTGCAATGAAAAACATTTACATTAACATAAATTTTTGATGGACTCTTTTAAATCTCAGAGAATGAAAGAGTCTATCTATATAATTTACCATTCGAAAATTCGATATGTATAATGATCATTTTCAATTTAAGGATGCTGCATAGAGCAGTAAAATATCTCTGATGTGGTGTTTTATAGTAAAAAGTTTTTTTTTTGTATTCTGCCAACTGTATATATCTATAGAAACACTGCATTATATATCTACAATAGAGAACAGTTACAATAGCGAAACAGAGCAAATGTGCCATAATATAAAATAGATAGAGTACCGTTAACTCGGATAATTGCGTCATTTTTCGGGGGCTATCCCTCCTCAAAATAACGTAATTATTCTCACATACAGCACCCTATCTGTAACTTAGTGTATACGGTTTTGATAAAAGCGAAGTGATGTAATTTTGATTCAGGTCCCATAAATGAATACGTAATTTGAGGCTCAATTTCGGAAAAAAATTAAGTTACGAAAAGATGTTATTTGAGTTTCAGTTCCGATAACCAGCTATTCTGTTATAACATAAAAGCATCGATCTATAAACACCTTTAAATCTTTGCTACTTAGAACAAGTTGTACTAGGATTGTTACATAAATAAATAAATTGTAATGTCAAAGACGTCTTCTGTTTCTAAACGAACGCCGAGGAAGAAGAGAATACCGGTAACAGAATGAAGTAGTTGTTGCAAAAGAATGCAAATGACATTAAACTTACTATGAAATGGCCTAGGTGCTGTTTGCCTTATTTGAATTAAACATGTGAGATGATGTCCTTAGAGAAAAGGTAATAATCCCACATCCCTCTACTTTTAACAGGTATTTACTAACGTTACTACGAATACAATATATTTTTATATGCAGTAACGCGGGGTGTACATAAATTATAATCTTTTATTTAGTTTTTTTATGAGTTGACGGTTATATCGTTCCATGTTACCGTTCCCATAAGGACAGATACTGATATGATCGGTTCAGATAAATCAAATTGTAAATAACGCAACAATCGAGACAGCAATACATTTCAATGTGTATCTTTTTTCTTCTCCGTGAATATTGAATTTATTAAGCGAGAGTAACAATCTATGAACACAATATGTCTCAATTGTAGCAATTAAGTCATCACAACGCGATAATTATTGTAACATTGTCAATACTTTGACCATAATCAGACGAGATACGATAATGAATTGCGTCGTTGTCATTTTTTTCTGAGAACAATTAAACACGGCTTTATATGGAACCAAATGATTTCTATGGGAAAAACTCGTGCTGTTTGATAACGGATCGTGCTCTGGCAATTTATCACTGAAGCAAATAAATACATGATTGTTCCTTGCACAAATACACATAATGTGAAGACAAAATAAAAGTGTTGAAAGCTAATGCTGCAGAATAAACTATACCTAATATAACAGATTGCAAAACAATGAGCAAATGAACTTTTCGTTCATGTCATAATGCATGATAATCAATAATAAATGAAGAGGAAATGCGATAGGGCGCTGATTGGTTATATACATGATAATGCATTTGTATCGAATAAACCTTGCATTCATAAGATATTGAACGGCACGAAGCCATTGTTTACAAAAGTTCACGCGAAATGTACGGTATTTGAATATTTCCGCTACTGCATTGTTTGCTGAAATACTCGCCTAGATATATCTATGTCGTAAATGCGATTAAATGGACGTATAAATGGATTTGATATGCTTGTCATGCGTCACTAACAAAACAATTTGAATAATTCAGAGAATGACAATAATAGGGTGTGCTCATTCTACCTTCAGTAATCAGTCAGTGATTATCATTATCATAAATCTATGTTGTTTTATCTTCGTCAAAAATCACGTTTCTGTGCCAGTCTTTTCTGTTACTATTATACTGTATGCGTAAACTATAGACTAACTTTATATTTTAGCCACAATAACAATAATGGCAAGAGACCTCTTATGCTCTGTATCGCTGACCTGAGAGATATTGCTCCAAATGACAAAAATAGGTAAATATTGAACACAAACAAAGTTTTACTATAATGCTATTGGACATTTTTTTATACAGAATTGATCCTAAATTCATGAAAATCATATTTAATTCGTGACCTGTAAAGTCTTAACAAAGTTAAGCTTGAATGTTTTACGAAATGATGTAGGTTTGCACCGATACGGCCAGTTTATATGTAAATCATGCACACGTTAAAATCTATCGTCTAGAACATTTTCTGAAATGTCATTGGGGAAAATGTGACAAGTACAGTTGCTTTTATCTGTTGTAGAGTTGTAGATTTCAATTGACAAAACCTAGTATACAAACATTTGATGTAAATATTAGTAGCTATCGTCTGACAAAGTTTCATAATAATAGTACTTCAGTGACCTGTATCATGGTAAGATCTATTATAATTTAACAGTACTGCAGGTTTTAATGCGAGATGTTTACTCTGTGAAACTGCTAACTCTGGTTGAGACAGTTGACTATGAAGAGTAAGCAATTTTATGTTGCCTTATAATTGAAGCACATTCATTAGCACCATAATAATACTAAGCCTGATATTACACCTCTTTGATCTTCATAGGTCGATTGGGGTTATAATTAAACTGTTAAACTCTTGCATATAGTCATGGGGTATATCATGGCTTTGGCATTATTATGATGGTTCATAAAATGTTGCCTCCAAAATGTAAAAAAAAATAGTCAGGCGTAGAAATTTTGTTAAAACAGGGGTATTAACTCCTGATATATTTTAATTAGTCTAAAATCAGATTGTTCCTATATACTATACTGCAACTTTATACATTAATGTAATTAATGTAGAGAAAATTGCTTTAGGAGATATATGCACAGATCCTACTGGTTCGTGCTGAAAAGCGCCAAATCTGTTAGAAACGTGCGCGCATTTTGGTTTTAAAGATGACAAAGACTTCTACTATAAATTCTTTGCAGATGATTTTATCCATGTGATTACTTTCATCAGAGCTTTCTATCCGTGATGAGACGATATTGTACTTTAAAGTAACTATATTACATTCAAAAAAATATCTCAGATCGAATAGAACCAATTATAAGTAAGTATTTCTACAGTCGCATATTCGATTTGTATTCAATTTGTATTCAATTTGACTTTGTAAATTTCCGTCACAAAAATGAATTACTTTAAATTCCATGCAATTGATACCACAGCCGAGCATATAATTAAAATATTTTTCATTGAATTTTTCTATGAATATGATGGGTAAGAACTTTTGTATGAACTAATTTGAGTCTGTGACCTAGAATTTTAGGGAACTGAGTTTTTTGAAGAAAATTGATTGAAATATCTGCAACATGTAATCTAATTTATTCTCTTTTTTTTCACAGAAAAATGCAATATTTTTCATTGTTTTGTCATTGTGTGCCAATTTAAATTAATTTGTAGTGCAAGGAAAGTTTTTCCAGAGGTATGTACGGATATTTCATTTTAATTTGACTGTCTGGTAAAAATAATTACAAAATGTTCGCAATAAAATTGATGAATTACATCGTAAAAGTTTTGAATGTCACAGTAAACAGAAGTACTGTTGGTGTTCTTTTTGTATCTCTACTGATTTAATTAAAATTGATTGTTAATAAATAGAAATTGTAGATTCATTTATTTACATCAACAACAAAATTTAATAACATAGTTGTCAATGCTTTTCGTACTATCTAGACAAGTTTTTGATAAATAAATGCATTTTATTACGTTATTTTTTTATATTGTAGGTTTTTTATTTGGATTTTCTGAGTTTTCAATTTTCAGGGCTAGGAACCACGTGGTAATTTGTTATGGCAATGGCCGCGATCGCTGAACCTCAAGCACAATTAATTTTCTAAATAAAAGAAGATACTTCCAGCTTCCGCGAACGGACGGACCGTTTTAACGCGCAGTCTACCATAACAAATGAAATATAGGGTCACAGGCAGACTGCGTGTTAAAATATTTTTAAAACATGTTCTTACGACCATAGATGACTGCCAACTCTTCGGAGTTTAACATGATATTATAAAATGTGTGCGTAGAGTCATGAAGGGAATCGTAAGTGTACAGGTGAGCATGTAATTTTGTTTCACCTAATGAATTGGAATGATTTTGAAGGTTTAAAATACATGTGGATTCTATAACATGCAAAAGACAAATAAAATCTCTAATGCAAAAGCTGTGCTTTTAATTGCTTCATTTTCTCATTTTGAGTTAATATAAGTCTTGTTTGTGATAACAATTGCAAAAAGAATTTAAAATTAAATGTAATTAAAGGCCATTCTGCAGTTCGAAAAAATGTCCGCGCATGCACATTCAACATAACTGCGAAGTGAAAAGGAAAATACGACCTTGTATTTAAAGTTTAACATGGAATAACGATTAAAGTAATTGACTGCTAAAGTGATCAATGGTACAGAAAGATAACAAAGGTAATTAGTTGCAAAGGACATCGATATTTTCAGATGCATGCATGTACTTATTGACGTTTAGAAACAAGTTCATGACAATTTCGATGGTGCCGATAACGAGGCGTGCACTAAATTCCGACAGAATTATAGATGAATGAAAATGGAAAGTTCAAAGTAATTCTTGAAAGATTATTGAAAACAAACTTCACGGCCACGAAAGTTATTGCAACTTGCTAATTTAGTGGAATCGCTTGTTACAGATGGAGGAAAACAAAGCTCAATACATATTTAGTCGTGTGCTCCGCGTACACTATCATCAAGATGGACTCGGTAGCGCCATAGAGTACGCACGTCTATGGTTGATGACGTGACCATGTGTCTTTGATAGCAGGGTTTCCTCTGATGAGACTTCATTCTAAACTAATACTTGAAATTAACAGATTTTCCGAACAACGTCAAATATATAGATGTTTAAGCCAAACCTATAACGTGCAAGAAAGACTCGCGAATAATACAATGATACATTTACATGACCCTCTCCCCAAACCTAACCCTGTCTGATAAAGAAATAAAGTGACATGTAGCTTTTGTGAAAGGCGATAGTCAACATTATTAACCCAGAGCATATAAAAACACTCAAAACATTTAGACAGATGTGGAGAGGTCTGTATTATACCAGGAGAATTATACCTATCAACTCAAGTTAATCAAACTTTGTGTTGATATGATAACATCATTGAGAAATAAAAAAGAGTACCGTGGAAATCAAACTCTTGATAGGACAACTTCTTCTGAGAAGTCCCAAGAGTATCTTTATCACCATAAATGATGCCTATATGTCAATTTCATTCTTACCATAAGAAAACCATAAGAAAACCATGTTCGCACATCCGGATATTCGTTTTCATCATGAAATTCCTCCTACATGAGGATTAAATATTTGCCAGACCTAAAGACAACAGATTAAACCTTCGTTAAAATACAACAAAATAATTCATTAACGACATTAACGAACACGCCAAGAGAATTTATACCATAAAGATCTGTGATCCACAACAAGGACTGTTCCTTTACCAAAAGTGACAGTGCCCTTATTAAAACAATGATAATACAGTAGAGATTTCCTAGTTAGAACTGCCAGCGAAATATTAAAAGTACAGCTCATCGCCAATGTAGGGCACTAAAAACGCCATTGTTTGATATTTTCAACAGATCACTTGCAAAAAACATCTCAACAACTACATTTACGTTTGGTAATCAAAGGTACGAGAGAGGTGCCTCTGAACGACATTCTATCGTCATGTAAAACAGGAGCCCAAAAGGTCTGATCGTATTCAGAGAGGAGTTATATATACAATCTGTCATAAAAGGTCTCTACTACAACCGCCATAGAAACATAAAGCGCAAACGTTATCTTTCTATAACCGAAGATCCTGTATATTTATTAAAGATGGTGACAATTGTAAACAGCAAACGTTGAATCTATTACAAAGAGTATTGTCCAAAACGAATCAATAGTATCGAAGCATCTTATAAACATAATTACAGCATTATCTAGCACCCACAAACTATAAACAAATTTTTCTTGTCAGGAAGTGGTGACCAAGTGCTAAACATTTGTCTTCAATAAGAGCCAGAGCCCCAGTTTACAACAAGCTTACAATCAAAGCTTGATTATATGAGAATTGCAAGGATTCTACCATTATAAAAGGCGAAACAGCGAGACCAATATCTACATCAAGATGAATGGCCAAGATATTTTCTAGAGGTTTGACCAATAAGCGAAGATTACAATTTAAAGCTGCTTCACGGCGACAGAAGTTAAAGAACAAAACAATTATTTCCCCTTTAAACACATAATTCAAATGCTAAAATCAATTGCAAATATTCAAGACAAGAAAAGTTTTGCAGCAGCAAAGATATTCTACCATTTCCTGTCTTTGTGTACTTCTTTGTGGCAAATGCTTTTAGTGAAAAGTCATTTATACGATTGCCCCTCAATAAAGTTTACAGTT
>JAFMSR010000506.1:0-49934 GCA_022818135.1 Saxidomus purpurata
TTTCAATGCATTCAGCAAACTGAAAAAAATCAGAATCATAATGCTAAGATGGAAAATTGAATCAAACAATTTATTCTAAAAAAGGCGCCACATGTCTAAAAACAAAGCCAAATAAAACAAAACAAGTCCGTATCACGGACCTCACATTATGCTAATGTATATAACGAAAGTAAAACATATCGCAGTTACCTCCCTTGCATCAAACATGGAGGTATCAATTTGCGTTACAGTAAATGGCTTTGCGATAATATCTTACGGCGAAATTATGCGATTATTGTTTGTTATGAACCTTACGACCCTGAACTAATGTACTATCCCAATTCTGTATCTATTAAAGAACTAATTGGTTACTTGCATTAAATCATATAAACGCGACACGGAATAATATACGACCTTCTCAAGGGCCACACAGGCGCAGTCTGCGGCAGACAATTTTAATAGCATTTCAGAAATAGGAAAATAAAGAGAAACACGAATTCAATTTTAATTATCACGGAATCCAGCTTTCTGAAAAGTACCATTTAGAATGAATCCAATGCAATGATAATTATAAGATAACTTCGCAGCAATAAAACATGTGCATGCAGTAATAACGGAAAAGTATTCTTAGATTAATCACGAGAGTAAGTAGTCTTTTAGGATTTGAGTGAACAGGCTGTGCATGATGTATATTTTAGAAACTGATGTAAGGGAATTTTATGTTTTGCCTAATTAATGTAAGCAAATTGCTTAATTTTTTGCCTTTAGGTTTGTTTAGTTTGTTGTTGTTTGATTTTCATATAATTATCATATAAAAGTAGAGTACTGATCACTATATTTTTTTAACAATATTTTTTTCGTTTTTTGAAAAAGCGGGTTCATGACCCAAGAGAAGATGATATTTCTTTAATTTCCTCTTTTCTACAAATTTATTAAGTTTTTAGGTACAACGGGAATATTCATTTACTGAACAGAGAAAATATTCGCTTCTTTCTTTAATATTATTAGCAGCAGATTAATATACATGTCACATTCTGCCAAATCTAGATCTGCAGTCTAAACAATATTACAAAAATATTCTAAAAATGTATAAAAAAAAAATATATAAAATTTGAATGTTCGTAGAATGCTACATTTAAATAAATAAGAATTTATAGTAACAGATATTATTCCTTGATTTTCAGTCAAAGTTATATTATTCTTCAAAATGG
The DNA here is from genome assembly GCA_022818135.1 of Saxidomus purpurata. Classification (NCBI taxonomy): domain Eukaryota; kingdom Metazoa; phylum Mollusca; class Bivalvia; order Venerida; family Veneridae; genus Saxidomus; species Saxidomus purpurata. The sequence continues at coordinate 1,191 of JAFMSR010000506.1, forward strand.
CCATACCTTATCATGATCAAGTAAAGTTGTCTAAAAAGGAATTAATGCTTGAAAAAAAAACATGTCTTAAGTAACTGATACCGAGTTATTGTTCTTACTTGATGATAAAACTGGAAATAACCGTACACATTTGATGGATACTCAATTTTTTGATAGATAGTCAAGAAAGATTTTAACTCTATTCAGCCACATTTAATAGTAATACGAGTGTTACAAATGAATACGAACTCTTATACATGTATAATTTTTACTTTGGTAATTGTAATGTTTCTGTTATGTTTCTGTTATTGTTTCTGTAATTATAAAGCAGTGCTAAATGTCTTTCTTCAAATTATGATAGTCACTTTAAAGGGTTATATCACTTTTTCATCCCGAAACAATTCATGGTGGTAAAATTAATGCACATTTCTGTAAAATGCACATTTGCAAAAAATCTTAAGTTTTAAAAATGTCTTTATTTTAGAAGAGAAAATGTGAACAGAAATGTTTTGCATCAAATACTTAAAAAAATATTACTGTTTAAAGAGACTTTTAAATCCTAAAAGGATGCAGCGACAAATAAAGTTGGGAATTTAAAAAAAAAATACAAGAATGTTTTGTTATTTAAAATACTTCAGGTATGCATAATTTGAGTTTGACTAGTGTTTACAAGAACATGCAGAAAATAAAACAGTTTTGTGCAAAATAGAAATCCACATAAAGGAATACAGTTTTTCATTATTGTTCTACATAGTCAAAATATTAACGTATAACAATGTATTTGCATCACAATAAAATATAAAATGCATTCATTCAAACAGGTTGTAGCCTCCCATATGTCCATTGGATCTTTAATGTCCATGATCATTTTGGATATCTTGGTAGAATAATGATAGAGTTTTGTTCTATTTAATCTAAAACAATTTCGAAAACTGCATTTTTGTTGCCAGAGACAATTTATCAACATTTTACAATATTATTTGGAAAAAACAACAACAAACTGCGCAACTTTTATCATAATTACGTACGTTCGATTTATCAAGCGACGTTAAAAATATATCTTTCTGCAAATAACAGTCCATTTACACGGTATGACGTCTTTCTTGGTCATACATGGGCTACAGATGATTACAATACCCAAAACGATGATTGTTCTTTAATGTAAACACTAATTAAGAACTGTTAATGTTATTTCAAAGCAGAACAAAACAAAACACAAGTTTCCCTATTTCAGTGTCCATAGGCTAACTTTTGTCGTCAAGAAATATATCTGTTGACACACAGTCTGTTGGATTGAATGATTGATTCAAAACTTAGTTATATATCATTAAATATGTCATTGCTGTCTGCACTCTTAGGGGAATCAAATTCTAAGATAATTTGTATAGGAAGCTCTTACATCTGACAACTTTTGGTAAATATTTAACACAATGATTATAAATTATCTTTCTTTAAGATCTAACAGGGAGTACACGTACTTACTTCGGCAAAAGCAACTATGTAGTGGCATCCACGGCAACAGGAGCATCTTGAAATAATTTGTAATTATGAAACTTTCCTGAAGAAATGCATTCGTAACTTCCTGTATATACTTGAAAGAATTCTGAAACCAACCCTAAATTATATATATTTGGAGAACTTTTTAAGGATGAAAAAAATCTACACATACCATTCGATGTAATTTCAAGCAAATTGTAAGCAATTACTAAAATTATTATTTACAATTTGTTTGAGACTTAACAATATCAGAGGGTAAATCATTATATGTGTTAATTTATCAAATGCTTCTAGAAAGTTAGGCTTCAAAGACTGGGTCTTAGCCACCATTTTTTTGCTACTTACATTTTTATTACTGGCAGAACATCTGCAGAACTCCCATTGATAGGACCACCAATTAAGAACTGCAAATTACGGTAGGGTAAGACAAGTGTTATTTATGCCTGAGATGAAAATTATTTACGTTCCTAAAGTCCTGATTAGTTTGGCATAGATTTACTACTTTTCATTTCGCTTGGAAGGATATATCTGAATTATAAGACATTGAAGGCATTAACATTTTATAAAGATAGTAAAGAGTTCAGTTATTCTCAACCGGAAGAAATCTTCCTCATGAGGCAGATAAAACGTTTCATTTCCCAAGCGGTAATTATAAAAACCCTAAAATTTGTAATTAGATGCAAGAAAGTAATTAAGTGGAAAAAAATGAATCGAATATGGGATAAACATTCATTAATTCTTACAAAACATTTAGCATTTTCAACTGCGATCCGAGAAAACCGTACATTGCGGATGACATCAACTCTTATTTGATATAAAGTCACACAGCAAACATTTCTGGGGGTATAAAGTTATGTTCTGCAGTTAAGTGTTCTTAACTTTTTATCGCTCAAAAACCTAAAATTAGAAGTACTGTTACAATCTTTGAAAACAAAAAATGTGTGTTTTACATCACATAATTGAACATTTACAACTTAATTGTTTAGATAAAAACATCAAATATATTGAATAACGAACTAAAATAAAATCATAAAACCGTAAAATGACATTGTTTCATCTGCAGTGATATAGTCAACGCTTTGCAAATGAAAAAGAATAATACATAATCGCTTAAATATACAACTTATTCTGGAGTTTTGCTACCTTACTGAGTGGTATTGACTAGCAGGAAGTTATATATCTTAAACCAGTATTTTATCAAATAGTAACCTTGTCATGATGTAATTCACGACCCAAGTGGCCGTTTATATCATGTACAAATGAATAGATAACATTGTTATTTTATATATAATAATAATAATAATAATAATAATAATAATAATAATAATAATAATAATAAAAATAATAATTATACATTAATATTACATTTAGAGCTGTCTTTTGTGTCTACTTGAGGGCTTAGGAAAATAAAAAGGCATAATTGGCTTTTTATTAAATTATCATTTTATTTTCAAAAAGATTGCATACAAGTCTGCATGACTGTTGTTTTTGTAAAACCTTTTACCAAACGTTTTATAATCTTATCACTTATATCTTGTGGCCATCTATAACATACTCAGAACATTTGCTTAACGATTTAATACAAGGTTGTCCCAGAATTTCTGCGCTTTTACATTATATCAACACTCAAAATGTGACCTTATCATAAGATTCCAGGTGTTCATTAGTTTCTTTGATAGTTTAATAACTTTGGAAATCCACAAAACAGTAGGATTTGCTATAAAATCATATGCATTGAAATTCCAACAGTGTAGTACTGTGTACTTTTCATCTATTTTTTTCACATGTGTTAGTTAAAATGAAAAGGAAAGAAAATTATGTTCAATTTCATGATCTTTCGCGATCATGTAAAATCGTAAGTTTAATTTAATCTTTTGTTGGCATCCGACTTCTTTAAAGTCGTAAGGAATTCAGTACTTTAAAGACCCCCACTATCAGATTTGAGGAATCATAAGTTTGGCATTTGATATACCTGTTTACTGAGAAATGAACCTTAACACCTTATTTCTATAAACACAAGATATATACTTATCTGTGACTGCAACACTACATTGACCTTCCGCCAAAACATGCGTTACATTCACGTGGAAACTTTCTTTGCCTTAGAAATGTTTTGGATTATTATTTTAATCTGACAGTGTTTCCTAGCGTAAAAGTGTGTGTTTTTCAGATTGGGAAATTTTCTGTAAGTCCATTGCAAGTAGATAACTTGATAACAACAAGTATACGGTACTGTGTACTTTAGCAGTAGGATGTTGGTTCGGATCGAACAGTCACAATAATTTCTTTCTGATCAAAAACAAAACTATTTATAAAACGTTCTCTGACCTGATACATGTAATTTGTTGCGACAAATGTATAGGTATTGTTGTGATGGAATTCTACTAATATTGTTTTATAATCTTGTTTTGTTTTTAATAATATCTTAAACTACCCAAATGTCACGATTTCAAATGCACTTCTATTTCAGAAAAACTGCCAAACAGACCAAAATATCTGTACATGTAGAAACAAATACAACATTTTATGCACTTGGCAAAGGACAGTGAAAGTATTCTATACTTGTAGAAGAAAAAAGTCTATGACTACTTCTAAAGTATATAACACAAGAACTATTTCATTAAAGAAGCCTAAAATGTATATGCAAGAGGTTTAAAATTCTAATTTATTAAAGAAAAAAATGGTTATTAAATAATTGTAACTGAATTATCCACAAAACAAAGCAGTTCCCGAAAAAAAGGCTGACGAAAAATAACACTCAGATCTCCAAATCTAAAGGGTATAAAATGGTCTTAATATTACACTTCAAACAAATAAACCATGATCAAAAAACCCTGTGTTTCTAAACATTTTTGCTTTTAAATCGCTCGGTATAGGATTGCACTTAAATGGATGACATTCTGATCAAGTTAGCCATTACAGCACCAGATACCCTTTTCGGAAATCATGCTTAAGTTACAGTTAGTATATAGAAGTTGCAAGGTGCGACTATTACTTGAAAGTAGTTTCGCAGCCATAGGGAGTCAAACGTACACAAGGCGGTGTTTATAGATTTAATGTAGTTTTGAGACAAAACAGAACAGTATGTCCATACCAGTTAATGTTACACAGTTGAGTTTAGGATGTTCTCTCAGTAGAATACATGATGTAAGTACTCGATAAACAAAGAAATAGCACTTACTTATAGGATAGAGTAACGAACATATTTAGGAATCCGAATCCACAAATACAATTCTTCAAATACACAAGACGTTGAAGACCAGTCTCAAGTTACGACCAAACGCTTGAAATATTTGTATGCATGTATATTTGTATGCATGTTAATTTACATGAAGGACATGGTACAGTGTTCGACTTTTCGGCAAACTCTGATTACACAACAGTCATTCTAGTCTCCCAGCAGCACACAACAAATCATGAAAAAAGGGCAGTCAGCTCTCAGTCCCCTAGTCTACTTAAGATCACTAACCATAGTTCATGTTCTGTATGATAAGCGAATAATGCCTCGAATCATACCAGTGCCACCGTTTCCGTGCAGCCGAAAGTAAAATATACCTTCATGCTTGTTCTTTCCAAACGGAAGATTAGGAGCTCATCATGTCAAGCGTAGTTATGTCAGAAACCTTGTCAACAAACGCTAGACCTTGATATTCTTAGAAAACGTGGAAAGTATTCGAACGGAACTTTGTTCTCAGATAACAAATTGTAAAGAGATAATATGATCAGCAACACGGGAAAATGGGCCTTCGGACAAAATACGTGGAAACTAGCTTTCTTCCATATTTTGAACAAACAATATTTCAATATCAATATTGGAAAATTTCAGTTACCTACGTCCAATACATACAAAGCTACAACATTTTGAAAAAGTATACCTAAGGCGTCATTGTTCACTCTAAAAATGACGTCACATACCACAATTTGACGTCAAAACTCACTTCAATTTACCTGGGCAGTAAACTAATCTGGTAATCATTTCATAATATCATCATTTATTTTTGGTTGCAACATTATATACTCTTTCAATATATATCAGATCTGGTGAAATAGTCCATGTCTTCTTTCCACGATATGCCTTTTTCATAGGGTGTAGCCAAAATTAAAAAAAAGAATCATTTCAAATAGCTGTTGCCATAGCAATAGTCTTGGATGATTTTGAAGCATATAGTATGTTTCTGTTGAGAGAAATATAGTGGCTATCAGTTTTTATCATTGGTTTTGCATTAAAAGAGGGTGACAAAAATGTAAATTTTATGGGTTTTTTTTATCAATTATTGTCTAATAATGAAACAAATGTCCGAAGGTACATTTTCGCGCGTCGACGGTCATATATAAGATGTTCCGCCATTCTAATGTGAGAATGAATGAAAACATTACATGTATATAAAATGGTTCCCATAAACATATATGTATTCGTACACACTGAAGTCAGGTTCCCTATAAGCCCTACAGGACTGGCACTAAAGTTTGCATTTTTATTGGTAACATTTACAAACGATGCCAAGTTGTCCTGGATTACTGCGTACGATGCTCTAAAGTGGACAGGTAGGTACACAATGCTACATTTAAACTTCTAAGATTTTTTTTGCATTCATCTATTATCATTCTCTGAGACAAAGATCAGTTCGTTTAAAGATCTCAACTGTATGAGTAAGGCAGTGGTTTAAGACCATTCTATGCGTTCGTGGACTAATATATTCAAGACGCCATTATAGCTCTGTCAAAGAATTGAAACCCAAAACTTTATGACCATTTTTATGACGCAATCGATAGTTACTTGGGTTACACAGAGTACCACAAATCAATTGTTTAGACATTCAGAATGAATAATTTACAGCTTAAGATACAATCCAAAATCATGTAACGTATCTGTGCATGTTTAAATCGACCCATTAGTTAAAAGAACGAGATATATTCCCCCACATTTTAGTAGCACTGTGCACTATCTGACATTAAAGAGCCGAAATTGTACAAATAGCCTAGTTTTAAACTTAACTCGACATTTATGTACTTGCAAAACTAAACCGAAAAAGCAATTAGTTGTAGGCCATGCATTAAACCCTACACCCACTACTTCATAGATGCTTTTGTTTCAATCTTTTATTGAATCGTTTGTGTAAGTATAGTGACAAATGAGTTTAACGGACAGAGAAATGGTACACATCGACAGATTTATTGCAGGAATACCACTAGTAGGGCCTAATAATGATACTGGGGAAAATGGAATTTATGTGTAAAAAACCGAGGAAGTTGAACGAATATAAAGGTCGAACACAAATATATCGTATCAAACTGTAAACTAATTTGAGCCGACATTGAATGGCACAATAACCACCGTGTCATATTCCATTTAAACATTAACAAAATGTTACGAGTAACTAATATTTATCAGCAAGTCGTATTTTTACAACTATTCTGTTATTTAACCGCAGTTCTGATATTTTACCAGAATTCTGATATTTATCCTCAGTGCAATTCCATATCAGAAGAGCCTTGGTGGTCTCTGACCTAATTGCTGTCAGCTCAGACCTTTGAAATAACGATGGATATATGGCTATACAAATCATTTCCAAATAAAAAGACTAAAACAAAGTATAAAATATTTCAAGCGGTCTAAAGGTACATTCAAATCTGAAGCCGTAAAAAACAAGTAGTCGACCTACATACGAGGAGATTTTCTGACCGTTATAAAGGCATATACATTCTGTTACCCGTTTATCTGTTGTAGGTAGGTACTCACTGAAAATAACAAGGAAAGTGTCAGATTAATGGCCTATGAACATACACGTATGTCAGCGTACTCGGCGAATCATTTTATGAAGCAAACACAAATTAGCTCCCCTTCTACTCGCCCAGAACAATATGTATTAAGCATAATTTAAGAGCTATTACCGGAATTTTATTCAAAGTGTCAACATTTATTTGAGATATTGCGATATGCTTCACTTTTTTCCGAAAGGAGTTAAAATAAATTGATATAATTAAACAGTTATTGTAATAATTGTTTCTACATAAATGGACATCGGAAGGTGAATATCATAAACAATAAACAGAACATCAGCAGTTTTTCTAGAACATTTAGTTCATACTCGACCCGCTTGCATCTTAAAGGAATGTCTGTTTAATATTTTATAAGAGAGTAAAGTCGATTGTTACATTAACGTCGTTGTATTTAAGATATTATTTACTACGGTCACGATTCTATTCCATGATCAAAAAGTTGATACGTAGCTGAAATGCGATAGTTCTATGATGATAAATTCATGGGTAAAGTTTTATGAGTATTTTATACCTATTTTAGCATCAGCGCCCGAGACCCGTCTAAGTGACAAATTTTAATTTTCTGAATATCTAAATATTCTGTAAGCAATATTTGGCCGATTCAATGGTGTCAAAAGCAATATAATACATGACAAAAAGACAAGTTGAGATTTTGCAGACGATAAGGGTAGAGTTGAAACTAGGGTTGTTTATGATAACATCCATCATTCTGTCCTTAATATGCATTTTCCTAAGACCATAAAATTTCGTTTTGACATAAATGTCGCCTATCAAGATTATAATGGGTACAATATTAAATTCTAGGGAAATCACACAATGTCCCGTATTGACCCACCATGACAAAATGAGTAAGCAGTATTTGGCTTACTGTACCAAACGACTTACAGGCATGTAGTCCGACACATCACATGAAGCGTACGTTATGAACTTACAAGAGCTGATGTGAAATAATTCTTCTAAAAACATACTATGTCTGCCATTTCACTATGCAAGCACCAGGTTTTGTAAGGTTTGTGTTTCATTTTCTTTTGGTTTGAATAATGGTGCATACAAAATGTTTGGTTAGGTTTCGTTTGCGTCTTGTAAGGCCTACGACATTGTGCAGCTTTCAGCCGTAAGGTATCCATGTAAAACCTCATTTCCGCCCTTAAAGAACAAAAAAACAAACCCTTCAGCAAGTAAGTTTGAAGCTAATGATTATTTGTCGATTTGGTCACTAAGTGCAGACACCAAACAAAGAGTCGCGACAGGACTTTTTTTGACAGACATAAAAATATTCCAGTTTTGACAGTACCAGTATTGGTTCAAAAGGGTGCAAACTGAAACTCTACTGACTGAATTGACTGAATACCAAAGAGTTCAGATCGTGATCAGGGTTCACAGGTGTGTAGGCTGAGCATGATACACCGTGATCAAGGTTCACAGGTGTGCAGGCTGAGCATGATGCACCGTGATCAGGGTTCACGGGTGTACAGGTGGAGCGTCGCAGAGACAGAATCTACTGCAAGGTAAGATTTAGACTTTATTTACTGAAGTTACAATTTCCTTTGATACTTATTGTAGGATGTAGAGATGAAAAGTCTTCGTTTGGCGGTCTGTGTAATGGTCTGATACAGAATGTTCTCTATGGTTTGATTTTACGTCACCGTTCTCTTTAACTCCTCATGGTGCTTGTTTTTTAAGTCTGAACATACACAGTTTCCAGTATCTTTACACATGATGATTATCATTGAAATAGAATTGTCTTTATTTGGCACGGTCTATGGCCACAAACGTCCTTCTATTATACATCAAAAGTTACACGGCAATAGTTGTCGGTCCTTATATTTATATAAAACAAACCCTCCGAGTGCTTTGAAAAGCAAATGGTGTATATGATTTCTTCCATGCCTTCAGTGATAATAGTAGATTGAAATTAGACTAATGATAAAAGAATGGTATTATTCAATTTATGATTCAGTTTGAGAATGATTTGAAACCGGACTTTGAAGTGTAATTAGAAAGTAGTGTTTTATTAAGGATCAAAACAATACCGGCAGATTAGCTTTGATCTTTTTTTGAGAAATTACAGTTCTACCACTTTTGTCTCAAAACGCTGATTAACACGCCAGCAGGCTTATGTATCGACAGTATTTTGTTGTAAGTACCTCTATTAAAGGAATACAAGAAAGCATATTGTTCCTCAATTGCTCACCTACATAGTAAACGTAGAAAATAGTCGGAATAAATGAAAAACATAGAATACCAGAGAAGACGTTTGCTTGAAAATCCGCCAATGTCGTTTAAAATTTCTTGACTTTGATGACTTAGATAAGCAATTTATTGGAACTAGTCGAAGAAAAAAATCCAGCTCAAAATAAGTCAGGAAATTTACAATTTGCTGAATAATTATTATGTTCTATATTAATGCTGTCGGAGTATTTAACGCAAACAATCGGTAATGCCACGAGCATGCGAATAATGCTGACCCTGGATTCTCCGATCAAACAGTTAGTTACAAAAAAATGACTGAAGCCCAGTGTCGAGGATGACTTTTATAGAAAGTGCAGGACCAGGAGTTATTTAATAGAGGAACTAAAAGAAACTGTGACAGAATATTACGTGTAGGGTGGAGGTCTACTTGATTTCCTCGTTGCGATTCGCTGCTTTGTTTTGCTCCGTATTCACACAAGGGCCAGTTTGTAAAAACCTGAACCAAAAAAACAGACACTTTAAAAAGAAACTGAGCAATCTACATTTGCATTTCTTTGCATACTTAAACATATGATCAGATGACGTAACACACTGACGTAACGTTATTTCATATCTCAATTTTACAAACACAGCATAATATATGTCATCATGTATCTATAGTTTACTAAGTCATTTCAGCGAATCAACTTAATATGATAAAACCTCTATTGCCATCTCCTAGATGTTGTCCCGAGATTATCCGTCCAACTGTCTTTTCAACACTTTGATGACATTTTAGATATTTAATATTTTTCTTCTAAGACGAATGTTAAACATTACTGTTCTTTCAGCGTTTTCAGAACAAATGTTTCTTCCATTACTTTTGCACATCACCAGAAATAAACACCAGCGAAGTGTCCATCAAAGTCCATTTGTATTGTGTATCATACACAACATAATCAGTAATTTTGATATGTCAGAGCAGTCATTTTGTCATAAAATACATTGTTATGCATTTAATAAGAACAAAATGAAACAGTAATAAACTCTATTTAGAAATGTCATAGCATTTAATCACAATCAAACCTAAAGCAGATACATTTTCCTAAATTTGACAATTTCATGGTAAAATAGGGGGATAAAATCTTTACTTATGGTCTTATAACGCCTATTTTATGGTCCAAATATGCTGGGCGTATGTTTTAAGTAGACTATGATGCCAGTATCTTGCCGTGTTTTAGTATCGATTTAAGGATTCCCCCTCGACTTTTTATGACTATAATTGTATAAGAGAGCCGAGAAACATCCAAATATATCCGCCTTGGCACGCACATGGTTGTAGTTTGAGATAGAGATGTGGAATTGAACTCGACATGTTGATGGGTGACTGTATAACGTAGTCTGACATACTCACGCCATGTTTTGTAGCAAGCTTTTCTCTTTACTTGGCATGTTTACTAAGCATTCTCGGAGGAACATATATACACTCTCAAAATTTTCCAAATTAAAGAATCAATTAGCTTAATCACGTGATTATTATTTGAATTTTTTTTTACTATTTTGAGAATTAAGTAAGATGCGAATTGCTTTGTCATTTGAAGGTAGCTGAAATATGTTTCGTGCTGAGAATGTTAATTACAATACTATAATTATAATTATAATAGGAGTAGTTCTATTTCATAATTTTAAGGCACCAGCTTAAGAAACAGGCGTAATTACACCAAATCATTTCGGGCAGATAGACTTGAAACTATCTGCTTTATGAACTATTACACTGTTGCCACTGTATAATTGTGTATTCCTTCTATGTCGGGTATCAAATCAAAGTAACAGTAACTATCGTAGGATACAAATTTCTACAAAGATTCTCGTCCATCGGGAAAACGCACGTGGGGTTTGATCCAAGAGAAAAGCCGATGTCAAATGACATGTAATCACAAGGGTATATCTTTTTTTGCAGAAGATTGCTCCTATGCTGCAATAATATTCAAGGACGGGGACCTACTAATGTATCGTCCAAAGCAAAGCCGTTCTGTTGTTCAGAAATCGACACGTCCTGATGGCATTTGTAATGTATGTGGTTTTTCTTTTCTCTTTCTAAATCAAAATGGATTGCCCTCATTTTTTTACCTCTCTTCTGCTTTATTGTGCAAGAATATACTTTAGATGTCCCATCGATATAGGTAGAGGTCAGGGGCCAATATTTGGACTGTGTAAATGTACGTTGTAACTAAGATACAACCTTTTGTTTTTGTACAAAAAGCATGTTCAAATATTCTGTATCAGTGAAACAAAAGGAATGTCTCGTGGTGACAGATGCTTCTTTAAGGAAACATTAAATGAAAGGCTTTGGTAACAGATGATTGATCAATAAAAGAGGGAAATCAGAAAGTAAAAGCAATTACCTATATTGATTAGAACCAAGTTTTTCTGACTTATCGTGCGACAGAATAGCATTTGATATTGGAATTATGCAGATACGATAAATGTTCAAACATATAACTGAGGCTAATACCAAATGCAAATTCTGACACATTATGGCTTTTATTTCAGCTTTTGTTAATCCCTTAACAGTACATTAATCGATATATGAAACTGTAAATTATGGGTTTAAGAGTAAAATACATTACACAGCTGCATGATAGTCCTGTTAGTTCTTGCTTATTCATTCGGACTTCAGAAGTTACCAGATTATTACGTCATTTCTTGCCCCTTGGTGAAAACATTAAGAACATATTCAAACTGACTTTGTAAAACATAGCCACAGTAGGGAGAACAGTAATTAGCTATCTTTTGAAAATGAATAACTTCTTACAACACTTGGAGTTGAAGTCAAGGAAACTGCACGGTGTTTTAATACATTGAACGAATATCACACAATATTTGCGTCATTTTGCAAATTACAAAGGGTTACGACTTTGGTATTATATAATGGAATAGAAGTGGAAAACATATGAAAAACAAATGGCCTGTTTTCATTTCATAGTTTAGTCTCTTACTAAGAAAACTAGTACTACATAAAACACTTTGAAGTTCCCACTTCAAGGATCAGTATATGCAAGATAAACAATCAATGATCTAATCAAACAATTTGGCATGGGCGAAAATATTTTATCAAGTGTTTATCAAATATGAAATAAAAACTAAGTTCGTTGCTACATTTATTTTCTTTTTGAAATAATTCAAAACACGTTCCCATGACTAAATGTGTGCTCGGTAGGAACAGATTGACAAATGGGCGTTTATTCTTATCTTGTTTAAGCTTTGTTTGGCTTATGTAGGCGGGTAAGGACTGCCTTGATTTACGAGTAATTTGTACATGTATACGCATCAATGTCGGAAATGGAGATAATCAGTAAAATCATTTTACTTCATATGCAAAACAGCAAATTTTGGTCATATGTTTTCGTATATATCTTATCTGCTGAGACCCTATTATATATACGATTACAATGATAAGTTTTCAAACACTAATCGGCCTTGAGTCCCTAAAGATATTGACAGATTTTGACTCGCTTAAAAAATAGCAGAGGATATCGATTTTGAAATGAAAAGTTATTTTGATGACATGTTCGTGTTACCTTTTGTTGGCAAATTTTCCGATAAATTTAATGTGAGAAAGCACCTTTGTGTTTCCCCTATAATCTCCTAATTTGACTATAAAGATGCTATAAAATTATCCTAATATGCAGCGACATTGTTCTCTAAGGTTTTAGACACCTTACACGCGCCGCATCCTCAGATGTAATCGTCTTTACATCCAATTATCTCTAATAATGTAATGAAATATACACTAAAGCGACAGGTGAATCAATGCAGTGCAGAAGCGGGATTGTTAAAGTTTCATGAGGGGCAGATGGAAATATTAAAAACAAATAAAACAATTACTTCAATTTTTTAACTTTTACTGTGAATAACCTGAATAGTACAAACAGATTCAGTCATCTACAATCACAAAAAATAATCACATATCTTTTCTTAAAAAGGACAGACAAGAGTGCCTATTCATTTCATAATTTTCAGATCAATACCCTTTATTAATCCTAAATAAAGAAAAAATTGAAGAAGTAAATAAAATAATAAAGCATAGACAAACATTGCAAGGAAGCATTTATAAACATTTAAAGTTCAAAATATACTCCAAGAAAGTAATAAATTCAATGTAAACATTAAAACGTATTCACATAAAAATTGCGAACATTCAAACAAATTCAAACACGGCCAACGACATAAGAATGACAAATATTTAATATAAACCTTAAAAAAAATGATGAATAATATTTTTCTGCTTTTCACCTTACATTAACTAGTGTTGTGTAATTTCTTTTTGTTGTCATAAAATTAACTGACCTATGTTTTATCATTATTTTGGAACAAAGGTACTACATCTTACAATAAAAGAAAATGAGAGAAAATAGCTATTTTGTTGCCAATTTACAGAATAACAGAGAGATGATTTTATAATTTAATTGCCCAGCTCATCACTGTTGTATGATTGAAGCAGACATGGAAAGACATGAATATTGTAGTATCTTTCACCTCTTGCAATTTACAAAATAAAAACTTAAATGTTACTGTCAACAACCACAACAGTAAAAAGAAGAAATAGGTAACTGATATAGTCAAATAAATTACTGACAGGATAATGATAGAACCATGTTCTATTCACTCTAAAACTATAATGACATAATCGTGCCTTTGTTTCGTATTCAAGTCGTTTCGTCATGAGAAAGACATGTGTAGTTGTCAGAAAGCTTTTCTTATTTTTTTGGCAATATCATTAAAAATACTGCGCCATATTTCTAACATGTACTGTTCAATTCAAAAAGCAAAGTTATAAATGTTTTTGGTACAAATAAAAATTTCTGCTGGTAAAAAATCTTTCTGGGTAAAATTAGAGCTACTTGTAATTGTGTTCCCGAGACTAAAAATGATATATATAATACAGTGTCATATTAATAGTGTTTGTAACTAAAGTAATCTAATGTGTATTTCGTGTAATTTTAAGTTATCAAAAAACAGTGAAATTTACCATATTATTAACATGGAATTTCACAAATAAAAATGATCAAAAGTACAAAATATTAATGTGAGATTAAACTGTAATACGGATGATACATGAAAAGTATTTGAATCATGCAGTATAAATACTGAATTCAACATCACGGTAAAGTGTTGCGTGTGTGTGGTATTTTTGGGGACAGCATTATCTCAGATTAGAGACATAAAGTGTAACAATTGTTTACATTTTCCCCACAATGTAGCCTAAGAAAACCTCTTGAGATAAAGAATTTTCTCTTGATTTCAGCGAAACAAATATAAATCATTATTTGAAACCATTTTGTAAACCATTCCAAAGCTTTTATTGAGGCATTAAAGTCCTATTGTAAAAACGGAGTACGTGGAATGATTGCGTTGAAAAGCATCCTGGCTGAAGTGGGGTTCAGCTGGCCGTAGTTTTGTATCAAGATTAGTTTATTGCTAGATCAAAAACATACAAGTATCCCGGCAGCTTGTTTGTTCGCCTCTTTATGATTCCGAATCCTGTGATCCAGAGTTTATTTTATTGCAACTTGGAAATGAAATTGCGTCATAGATTGAAGAAGAAAAAAATAGAGGTGGTCTCCGTATGTCGGCATCTGCACATAAATGTTCCTTGTTCCTTTGCAAGGCTTTCTGTATTACATGTTTGACACCTGCATCATAGTTTCAAACACTGAGTTCTTATTTCATTTCTGTAAATTTGCTAGACAAGCGATGGTCTTTTTTGTATCAAATAAAATCAGGATATAAGCACAAGAACATTGAAATGCATTCCGAATAGCTAAAACATGTAACATATTTTTTTTTTAAATAATGAATGTTTTTGGAACTATTTACCCACTGTAGTTATTTTTGACACAATGAAATAATGTTATATCGTCGTAAGTTATAGAATGTTTCCCTTTCTGTCTTAAATCATTTGTATTTAAAGAAACACACAAATTAGATGGTATCTGCTTGCGATCATATTGTGTTGCTTCTAATAAAGAACTTCATACATTATTTAGAGTGTGTAATCAAATTATAACATCTCTCGAATCTTTAAAATTAGGTTGCCATTCATTTTCTTTTATAGTCTTTTAACAATGTAAAATGTTATCATCCGTTGACGTCACCTAGAGACTGTTATCATATGCTTAATGTAATATGCACGTGTGCTCTGATACACAGGTTTCCAATTTCGTATAATACAGAGGTTTGCAAGTGTTTGCATACACAGGCTTCCAAGTTAATTTTCAACACATCATACTTTGGAAAAATGGCTACGGCACACACAGATTCTTGTTTGATTCTGACCGAACACAAACAAAATACTAGACTTGTTTTTAAATAAAAAAAACGAATGTCTCCTCAATGACGGCCATAGCCATGACCTTTTGACCCCTTAGAACAAAAGGTATCATCTACTCAGTAAGACCAAGCGTTCTATTAAGTTTGATGACTGTAGGGCGTTTATATCTTAAGTTATTTGGCGGAAACCATTTTCAAAGTTCGGGTCACTGTGGCCTTGACCTGTGAGCTACTGACTCCCAAAACAATAGGATAGGGATCATTTACTCGATAAGACCAATCACCCAATGAAAGTGGATTATTGTAGGTCATATGAATCTGAAGTTATGTAGCGGAAACGGTTTTCTATGATGTTGAACTTTGAGCTACTGACATCAAAACAATAGGGATCATCTACTCAATAAGACCAATCATCCTATGAAGTTTGTAGACTGTGTGTCATATGAATCTCAAAGTTATTGAACGGCAACGAAGTGTGACAGACAAATGTACGGACGGTCAGACAGATGAACAAGGCAAAATAGTATGTCTCCCCAAAGCCGGCGGAGACATAATAATATCAAATAAAGTAACAATTTAGACATGTTCTTCTTCAAATAAGGATAAAAATCAGATACGGGCATCCTTTTTCAACAACAATCGCTACAAACAACCCTCCAAAACTATTGAGCCCTGCATTGTGTTCCCCTTTTTCTAGTTAAGAACTGACCCCTATAAAAATGATACTGAATCCTGTATTAAAAAATCATGCCTATTACACTAATTCGTGCCATTAAATTCGTGACGCTCATTCAATTTATTTAACCATAAATGTTTATGCTGGACTACAAAAGCTCTACAACTCGGATGCTCCAAAAAGCACAGCGCGTGAGTGATAGGTCATAATTTAGATCCGTTTTAACGTTTGCCTCTTTGCAAAGCCGCCAATATTGGATTCGTATTCTGATACATTTTATACCTTATTTCAATGGAAACTTTGTATAAATCATAGTAATCAGTTACCAAGGTTACGGAGATTTTCTGGCAGCGTATAATTTATCTCCGATTCAGGGGTATGAATTTACATAAATCCGAGTTTATTGTCACTTTACGAGTTCTTTTCTTTTCTCATCTTTCCCGTCATTTCTTGCGGCCGAACACCCAGAGTGAAAACTATTTAGTTTACAGAGTTTTATATTCGGAAAAAATCGGAACAACTGTGCATGCATTAAGAGATTAATCTCGGGACTGGTAGAACTCTGTAGGAAATAGGGTCTTAAATCTCATATAGTTACCAATCGACGAAATGTGGGAAATAAAACTAGCAAAAAATGAAATAAACAAATGACTGATAATCAAATGTAAAAAGCACAGACATTACTTTTATAAATAAAATGCAGATTTGTTCAAGACCAGGCACGGACATATCAAATAATGCTGTCTGACACTTTTTTTCAAATTCACCCTACATGCATCTGTTAAATATTTTGAAATTGAACTAGATATGAATAGTATAACTGCTATATCTCACATTCCAAAACATTTAGACAAAAAGAGTTTTATATCACTCCGTAAACATGATTTATACTAATGCAGTAAAATATTAGATTGCAATTCAATATAGAACACTAAAAAGATGAAAAATGTTATACAATTTGAGTTGTATTAATAACAGAAACAGATAAACCGTAAAAAAAGACAGTTTTTAGAACGCAACAGAGTCTGGCATACACACACCATTTAGAAACATCCCGAAGCATTCTTGATTTATAAAAACATCTTCAATGTCTATCATGCGGAAAAAAAAATTAACAAAGAAATCCACATAAAATTTCAGAAACTGCAATAACAATGATAAATGCTAGCTAAGTACCAAATATTCATCAAAATAAAAACAAGGAGCATCACTTAGTCCTTCGTTTCTTGTTTCATATTGTAACGAGAAAAATATTTTTCAAATAATTGTGTATTTTAAATCACCTCACTATTATTTCAAGTATATATTCATATGAACTATGTTGATAAAAACATAGATATAGACTTTTTACTTTTATTTGATTAAAATTACACTTATTATTTAAAAGATTAAAAATTCTATAAACATAACAAATTTCCTCCTAATGTAAAAATATAAAAATAAGGACATTCTCTCTATAATTGAATAATGAAATAAAAAAAAATATTTTAGATCATGTAGTTAGAATTGAATTTAGAATTATGGTATCGGGTATAAATGGTATAAAACAGAATTAGAAGAACTATTAGCTGTAAGCTTCTTTAGATATTATTTCAAAATCTAAAGGGGAAGCTAATTTAAATGAATTTATTTGTCTGATAAATGGTAAGCATTTACTGATAAAGATAATAATTGCATTGTAAACATGAAGCAGTGGAAGAATATCAAGAATAAAAATAGCAAAAATAAGATGAAAAGTACAGAAGGACATACCAGCTGTAATATTCACCTTTTCCATATATTTGAAACAATCATTTAGTTTCATTAAAACTGAAGCTTAAAAATAAAGAATGTAAAAACTAATATTTTCTTAAACAAACAACATGACAAATGAAAATGGATACATGTATTCCTCATGCAAAATGGCAATTTTCGTGAAATATAGCGTAGACGTGTTTACGGGTTATATTATTACCCGAAAATTGAAAGGTTATTTTATCGCTTTCCAGACCGAACATTATTTGGCCGTATACAGGTCATATTCTAGGTATAAAATTCACACCTATAACTACTTTGGAATAATCATGAAAACAGACATGTCGGAAAGTAATTTCGCAAAGAAGAAAACACAGCGATGTTGTTAGCCGTTAGCGGTTGCTGCTGGTTTTTGCGCAGTCAATTTTTTAGGTTAAAAAAAGACAAGAAAGAAACATCATTGTGCATGCTTAGTTAACATTTGCAACATTCTTTTGCGGAACATTATAACAAAAACTTCAGCAAACTGTCATTTATTTTAATTTTCTGGTAAGACCTATTAGATACCTTATACTTTTGAAATATATAATATATTAGTAAGAGATCCGGAGGTTTCTGTCTCTTAATATAATATTTCATTAAACATTTTACACAAGCAGTTTTATTTGCGTTTTCACTCATTTATTTAAATACTATAGAAAATGTCTGTTGAACGGGGATCGAATGATGTTAGTTTTAGAAAACAATATATGAAAAACAAAATAGTATACATTCCCTAAAATTAGAAATGTGCCCTTTTGAACTGCTTTCCCGTGCGAGAATAAATGTTGAAACAATACGATGATAATGTGTATTATAGCATGATTATTATATTTTCCCTTATCATAATAACAGTATGACTTTAACCGCCGGAATTCATTTATAAACATTTTTATTTGCTACTGAATATTTCCGACAGGATAAACAATAATAAAATAACTAAAAAAGGAGGTTTGAATAAATAAATTAATTAATTAATTAAAGAATTGGCAAACTTTGTAAATAAAAACTTAAAAAAGAACCAAATGTTTTTTTCTTTCTGTGAAGATTTATTGTTAATTTGCACACTTTTTAAAGTTTTTAGACGACTGGAAGGTATGATGCGCTTCATCTTCATGCAAAATATATATACATCATAATGAATCAGTCTCTCTTTCGCATAGAAATAAATGCATGAACATTTTGTTTACATTCTTCAGTTTCATTTATAGTCAGAGAATCACTTAGTCAGCGAAACTGTTTAGTTCATAATTGAAAGTTCCAGTTATAAGTAAATATATGTTATATTTGTTATGTATTTAGCTACATTTTTATTGTAATTACAATTATTATTTTTTATTATTATTATTATTATTATTATTATTTGTAGCAGTTATGGTGATAGTAAATTATAAAAAGTGTCTGTCAAAGAATATAAAATAGCTACTTTAGTATAAAAATTATGTTTAAGGTTTCGCCTTTTATAAGTATGACTAAATGACTTTATTTGCGTCTGTAAACAAAAGTAAGCTCGTGAAAATATAAATTAAATTTACATATGATAACAGAAAATCATTTTTGATATTTTTCTATATCAGAAAATTATCAGTTACTTTTATCCGGTACTGAGAATATTATCAGTCACGTTTTTTTCCATGACAGGTTAGTTTTAAAAAGATTTCAACAGCTGTATAGTTTTACATTTATTCCAATGCTCCAAACGTAACAGACGCGTGAAGATAATACAAGATCATGCATAAGGTCTAAGTTTTATGTATTTTTTTAAGAAATAAGACGATATTCTCGCTCTCAAACACACTATAATAACGGGAACCATCAAACACTTTACAAGTACTATTAACAAAGCATTCTTAGGTAATTCCAGTGCCAATTGCCGAAACAAAAACAATTTCGCAAAAGACTTAACAAAAATAACTCCTCTTGGACAAAAATGAAGAAAACGTGATGCCAAAATGACGAGCACATATGTTACGCAACTGACACACTCAATTAAATCCTTTCAAACCATTCTTTCTTGTGCCACAAAAACCATAGTAATCGAACTCCTTCGGGATGAGAACGAGTGGATTTCCGTCATTCCGTTTAGGTTTGAAAATAACTCCATCAGCAATATGACAAACGAAAATTGAATCTCTCAAAATCCTCTTTCAAAATTTCTAGACAAAAATTTCCTTGAGTTTTCCCAGGATCGGACTGGGAATTTCTAATATTCTGTAAAAACAAGCGTGTTCAACGTTTCTCAAGATTTGTTTTCCTTTTGCATTTTGAAATGAAACATGAATAACGATGACAACCATTTTTATATGTTGCGAGAAGCTTTTAAAACCTGTTTTATACCATGTCGGGGAGAATTTGTTCGTATTTTGTTGCTGCTACAAACTGTTTACAGTGTTTTTATGCTAAAACCGTTGTTTTATTCGTGAAATAAAATAATACGACCCATTTAATTACACAAAGAAAATTTGTATTGGCCTCTAAGCCACTAAATACAAACTTGATACCTGCTTTAAAATTTTATCTGCAATTTTACGTTGTTAAAAGTATTTAAATGGTTTCCGAAATACAATCTGGCCAAACCGAAATGTATCATTTTGTTTTCTTTTTGAAGCTAGGCCGGGATGATTATTTTATGATTGTATTAAAATTTTAGGATGCTGTAAAAATAACGCTTTAAATCCTCGCCGTAGAAAATCAAGATTTTTGTAGTTTTATGGACTTATACCCTTGATAGTTAGAGTACGTCTTGATTAGATTTATTAACATCATCTGTTAGCTCACACAAAAGTCAAGCTTGATAAAAACAGCTTTTGAGAACTTAAGCCGAGATTCGAACATATGCTTCACTTTTATGTTGGTTGTAAAAATATTATGTGACTTTAAAAGCTGTAGGTAGATCGTAAAACAGAGATAGGTCGGGGCGAGCCATGTATATTTCCGCCAAAATGTAAATATAATTATTGGAAATGATATGTCTGAATAGCTAACTAACTGATACGATCACCATAAAATATCAAAAACAAGATGGGAAATTTTAACAGGTGTTATCGAAAATACTGTTTTGGTACTTTTTTATTTCCAATTATGAAGACTCATTTCATGACCATACACTGCAAGAATAAGTTTTATTAAGTGAATGAAATTTATTGCCTGCCTTCTTCTGTAAAGGTAATGACAAATCAGTCAAAAAATCGATGAAGCGTGTTCATGGTGTGTGGAGTTTCTATGCACTCAAATGGGAGCGTTTGTTATTTTTTTCACAGTGCACAATCTTTGAGTCACCCTATTAGGTCGAAGAGGTACATCTTATAAGCAACAACACATTCAAACAACGTCATCAGTTTTATTCGTGTCAGTAGTCTTAAGTCACATCTTTAAATATGCAGATAAAACTAACAAGAAAGCAACAAATACCAACACAAATAATTCAAAGTAATTCCGTTTGCTCTAGCAAATACATAACGAGTAAATGGGCACCATAATCACCGTGTTAGATATCTTTTTCAGGAGATACATTACGTAACCATTGCCTTTTAACTTAGGATGTTAATAACACATTTATGACGCATACGTTATCTTTGCCATATTAAATGAATCCGGTCAGACCCTAGGTTGTTTAAGAAACGAAAGTACTCGCGGAAATCTACCCAATCCTATGACAGACAAGGGAGCAACAAATCCCCCCCAGCAATCTGCTTAAACACTTATAGTTAAAGAAAGAAAAAGCGTCTTTGAATCCTGCTCAAGTAAAAAGCATTTTAAGAAATAAGACGTCCTTAGAATATGTCCATGAAAGAAGCGCAAATCAACAACAAAGATTAGGAAGCAAAACTTTCTTAGAAATTAACTCAGATCAATACTAGTAGACGAAACAAGAGGTTATAAGAAAAGCTACTCAGAAATATGCTGACACCACCAGCAGTATATGACAGAAGAAGACTTTAGACAAGTTACTCTACTCCAGAAGAAACAAGAGGTCTCTACGAATCTACTCAAACGGGCAGTTTAATAAATTGAAGGTACCTAAAGAAACACGCAGAGCAGTTTTGGAAACATAAGGTTCATGGAAATCTGCTCAAAGGAAGAGCAGTCCAGGAGGCAGGAGAACCTTTGAAATCAACTCAATCGTGCATTGAAAAGATCTTTAAGAAACCGAAAACCTAAAACATCCAAGGTAAGAATATAACCATGACTTTTCAATGCCAAATAATAGATATTCGCTAACATTACAGTTGTAATGCACATGGACGTCAATTGTTTGAATCATTCACATTTTTAGCGATTATTCCACTACAAAGCGACCATTGGTCGAATTAAAGTCAGCCCTTTCAAGGCGTTCTCTTCTTGAACCTGTCACCATATTTCTTGTTGTGTCTTTATCGATAGTTATTAAGAATATTCCTTGTTCTTTTGAGATTAACTCCTTGTCTCCTCGATGTCACAAGAAAGACAATCGTCTGAGATTTCAACTGCAATGTGTGAGGTATTAAAATAATTGAAAGTGACTCACAACTTCTTAAGAATGAACCAGACTTACGCATATGCCGACGAAGCTGAATCAATGCAGACATGTTACAATTATTTCTTTATAGATGATTATTTAAAGTCCCATGATCACTTTGAATTTACCGATATAGTCACATAAATTATTGATAGGATAATGATAGAACGATGCTCTTTTCACTCTAAAATAAAGTTGACATATGCCTCTCTTTCGTATTCAAGTTGTTTCTTCAAGAAAGTTTCTTTCTTTTTTTCAAAATCATTGAAAAAATACTATGCTATGTTTCTTATAATTATGTACTTTTAAATTTAAAAAGTGAGGTTAGAAATGTTTTTGGTAAATAAAGGTCATTGATGTCGGTGAGACATCTTTCTTGATAAAATGAAAGCTTCTTGTAAATGTGATCCTGGGACTTTAAAGTATACTGTCGACTTGATCAAATTGGCTTTTTGAAACTGACTCGAAAATACTTCATCATAATATTATATATACTTTTACATTTTAACGTATTTGCAATTAGTTCTTTCTGAGTATTACCGTTCGATCAAAACAATTTCTGAAACAACACAGAAATTTATATCATTAAAAGTTTCAAAATAACCCTACGTGTAGTTATCTATTACAGCTAAGATAAATAATTTAAAATAATGTTTTAAGAGACATCAAAATGTTTGTGAAAATTAGAGTCAAATGTTTTCATACTCTAAAATGTTGACGGGTTTCCGTGTCAAAAACTTAACAATTAGGACCTTCAAAGTGAAATAAATATTTGTTTGGGATGACGTTGAATAATTTATGTGATCGGAGTATTTCAACTGATGCATCAAATATTTATTACATGTTTAGCTGTTTAATGGTGCTTCATTGTGCAATATGTATATACCGTGGCAATTTTATGCATTTTCAGAATACACATTAGATAAAAGATCTCTGTGGACTGATCAAATGTACGCTATTTACAATGTGTATTGTTTGTTTATGGTAGTATTAAGTTTAGAATGTTTTAGCCGTTTCATTGGTGGGAAATGCACAGCATCCAGTATTTTGTGAAGAAAAGAGGAAATTGTAACAACAAAATTGGACAGTCATTAGCCTTCGGCATTTTGTAAAGAAATTGTATATATATATGTTCAAAATTGTCCGACTTGAACATTTGTGTAAGAAAGTTGAGAGTCGCCTTTGACTTGCTTGTTCAGGTGACAAAATAAAACATTCATATTGGCTTATCAACTTTTGAAACAAGTCAGCAAAATTAGTTCATTCAAGAATACTGTACTGATATTTTTCACACTAGGTCATGAACAAAGACAAATCATTCTATATTGACTAATTCAGGTACATATAAAAGCTAATTTCATACACATGAATTCATAGGCACATCAAATTTTCTTTTCTTCATTCTCATGAGAGACAAATAATGTTTCAATGTCTTCCAAAAGACGGAGATAGATGCAGTTTACTCAATAACATAATTGCCCTTGATAGATTTGCATGTTCTATAACATTACGACTGTTATATTAAATGATGCATACGTCTGAAGAGCTTTGTTAGTTCGATTTGTCTCCTTTATTACAAGGAGGCTACTTTCCTCAACAACGGAGCAATCAAAAGAAATAAATGGATATTTCACGTGAATTCCAGATTGTAGCTCTCGTTTTAGTGATTTGTAAGTTAAATCGAACGTAAGGTTTAATGTGTTTGCATTGCCATTTGCGGGTGGTGTTATTGTTATACGATTTGAAAGATGACAAGTCGACGTCAAGTGGATGGCTTGACAATATTGAAACAAATTTCTTTTGAATGTATGAGCTTTTAAAATGATCAAAGATGTTCTGAAGAACTTGTTGAGTGTTAATCGTGTCTTTCGTGCATACATTAGGGCTACAATAAGGTTTCGATGGATGGGAGACGATGTGGTATCACAGGACAAATATGGCAGGCAAATACTTTCCATCCGAATCTCATAACAAATGGCAATTTTATGTATTTATATCTTCGCTGAACTAAGCGGTGTGACTGATCAATAAGTTAATATAAATAAATCTATTTAATCCTATCAGTCCCAAAATAGAACCAAAAAAAAGCAATAAGTAAATAAGGATTATTTTTTACTCGAAATCAGACAAAGCTTGTTTTGAAAAAGTATAACTTAGCTGAAATTTCGTTTTCTTCTATCTGTTTGCCTCTTTCACCTGAACTAAGCTACGGGAAATTATTTGCAACATATTTTTAAGCTTAACACTTTCTTTGGGTCTCTTTTTGTCCATATCAAAAATAAGTGATAGTCTCAAAGCATTTTGTTATGCAGTCTGAGAAGACATAGACAATGTTGTGAACGGGTAGGATGAGCGAATCACAGTCTAAATACAAAGTGACTGTTGAGCAAATCTGGGAAACCTCATATTTGGTTATGTGTGTTTTTACCCTCTAACAGTCTTTGAATTTAAGCTAAACTGCCTGGATCAAGTATTGGGACATTAGTAATGGGTAATTTACAGAGCAACGTTTTCACTAGGAAATGCCCAATGCTGTCGGAGACATTGACCAAAACAACAAAGGCTGTTATAAGTAATATTTACCTAATGAACGACTAACGTTGTAAAACGTAATCAAAGGACAAGAATCTAATTGTTGTACAGCTCGTTGGATGTTTTAAACGGATTCTTTATTAAATTTGTGAAGTTATACACAGCTGCAAGAATTGTTACGTTAGTGCTCAATATAATGAAAGTTTTACGAGTGTTTTCAGCAAATTACTCTGTTGTTTATTAGTTACAGAAAAAAGAAGAGTTTAGTTCGGTTATATTGCAAGTATATTCAGTTAAGTGCTCATATGAAAAAAGAATATTAACTCTGAGGCTTTCCAATACGGCTTGCTTTGTTTAGCTTTTTTTCTTAGAAGAGGCGGTAACACATGTGCGTAGTAATATTGCATGCTAGAACTTGTATAATCAACCAAAGTACAGAATCTGTATATATTCTTGCCTAGGTTAAAATAGTTCCCTTCTGTGTAAACAAAAACATAGTGAAATTCTCTGTATGAATTTTGTTAATTTATTGCATTATCTTTGTTACTTACAACACTGTTACGTGTGTTTCGTTTTGTGTAAATACTTTATTGATAATCACCATGGTATCCTGAAAATGAAGACAATCCACTAAAATTTATGTAGAATTTCCTTTAAACATCATTTAATATACAAAAAACGTTTACTGCATTGTCATAAATAAGCATTATATTTATGCTGTAACTAAATACCTTTGAAGACATGGCACATAACAGGCAGTTCTGCAATATCTTTCAGTAATATTTACATAATTTTTTCATTAAGCAGCAAGCTGCAATGAATGTCTTGTATAATAGACATAATATTTTTTCTAAGGGTCTAAAACACTTTTACAGTCTGTCTGTCGCCAATTTGCTCTTCACCACGGGGATCAGTTATTAGCAATAACCTTCGACGCGAATTCTCACAAAAATGCTTAAAACTACACATTTTATTCTTTAAACACGTAGTATATGTATCATTACAGCAATTTACTCCTAATAAACATAGTAATAATCCTAGTTTTTATATGAATATGACTACAAAAATGTAGTAAAATTGGTGGATACGGTATAGAGTGACCAGAAAAGCGAGTAATCCGCATGTCTATGGGGAGAGTTTATTGAAAATTAACGGTGATTATTATAGCGCATATACGACATCAGCAGACATGAAAAAGAAATGAAAAGAAACATAATAACAAAATAAAAACAAAATAAACTCTGGAAAGAACGTCTTGCTATATCTCGTACTCTGGTTTTCATCAGAACCTGAAAAAAATAAACAAATTAATATTTCACAATGATTTCTTTTATGACGGTCTTATTGTTCTAATGAAATTTTATTTTCGTAAGAAGGGCCTTCTTGCAGTCATTTAAAAGATATAAATTGGCAATACATTTATAGTGCTGAAACAAAAGAAAACGATTACTATTACGAGAACATTAATGTCATGATCAAGTACAGAAAAGTAAAGATTAAAGAAATAATACTCCATACCGGAAGTGTTGTTATTGTCACTTACATACGACTCGAAACAGTAATTCAGCTGTCAGTTTTTAGAAAACATGGGTATTGTCAATACATTTGAAATAAATATGTACATTCAGTACTGCATTTGCATTATTATGTAAAAATGAAATATAAAAGTATTAAAATTGTCAAAAACTACTGAACCTTTTTCGTGAATGTACAAATGTATGCCGAAGTTCCAGATCTAGTACTCTGATGGCAGCGGTTGCTATTACAATATGTATTCTATTAGCCTTTTGAATATATACTATACGCATTCAGTAAAAGTTCCAGTACTTTGTAATTTAAGTAAAGTAATGATAGTATGCGGTACAGGTCTAGTGAACCTTACTGATGATAAAGGCATACTTAAAAGTTAGACCTAGGGTTAACCAATGGCTGCATATCAATGGCCATGTTTCATTTTTGCCAAAAAACACTTAACAAGATTTTTTGAATCCAGTTTCTGTTTGTTGTTCTGAGAAAGACAGGTGTTGACTTATTTGTAGCCCATGAGCCAGTCATATCCTATTTTACAAGGTATATGAATTGTATCAAAACTTGACCACATTTTCAGACATTGCTTGTTTCAACCCCTTAAAACATGTGCTAGCTCTCAATACTTAAAATAGGTAGGTGGCCTGTCTGTTGTGCTATACAGCTTGGCAAAGAATGTAACTGATGAATGTTTGAAATGTGGTATGCAGTTATTAAGAAAACGACATGTTTTAGAATAATTAGTAATAAGATTTATATCCAAAACCTTTGTTAAATAGAATTGTAACGTAATAAGTTGCACATACCAGGTTTCATATGAGGAAACCCAACAAGGGAAGTCGTTATTTAATTATAGTTGCCAGGCAACGCCGTTCCAAAGGAGATTTTATTACCTTAGGTAATGAAATACACGAAATAATGCTGAAAATTCAATAATTATTTTCCACCCACAGATATTTCAACATTAACGTTTAGCCTAACGTCTGAAAAGGTTATTAACACACTGGGACTAGAGAAGATAATTCTGCATTAGAAAGTCGAACCGTCTTTAATAGCCTTTAGAAAGTTTTGCAGCTTGGCCGCGTACGTTCGAATCCCTTTATGTATGTCTGGTAATTAAATTTCTTTGACTAAATCACTTAAATAAATACTTTATGTATTAGTTTTCGCAAAAGTTAAATGTTACGAATACCAGAAATGTTGTTATAAACTAAGTGTTGCATTTATAAGCCAAAGTAAGAATATTTGTTGTTTTCCAGTCGTACTACAGAATTTACACATTGTTAGATCATTAGTTTTGAAGATACTAATGCTAAAGTATACGTATATCATTGTACACTTAACCGATTTAGAAACGCAAAGATTTCACCTGTTGAACATTTTTATTTGAATGACGCTATTGTTTTTATTTCATGGTAGTCATTTTTTGCGATGAATTATTGAAACTTAATATACAATAAGACTATTTAAACTTTAGTAAGTCATTGGATGTTTGAGTAATGTTTAACAGATAGGAAATAGGTTTTATCCTCACTTAAGCGATTTATTCGTAAGATTTCAGAATTGCATAATCATATAATGTGTACTATAATAAAACAAAATTTCAGTAAAATCGGTTAAAAAGCTATTCGATTGAAAAAGCAGCAATTTGGTCTGAACAAAAATGATGAATTTCTGACGCACAACGTAAAGGCGGTTATGGCAAAATACTCTATTTTAAGACAAGATAAACTCTTTCTTCTTATACTTTAGGTGGTTTGTCTGCTTCATTATTAAGATAGTGTGCTAAATGTCCCCTTAAAGTTACTGCAAACCGACAGAAGACAACAGTAACAAATCAAGACATCACAAGTCCATAGACTCAAAAACACTCATAGCACTCATAAATGATGAAATCGAACTTTTTGTTTGTCAGTATTTTCTCATGTGCTAACTTGGCGCGGTGTGCTGAACAGTTTCATCATTTTGAGTTGAGGTTTTTTGGTATGCCTTGGATTCCCTTTTGTTTTTGTTTTTTTGCTTTCTTGGCACGATCTGCTAAACAGTAACATCATTTTGAGTGTTTACTCTCTTGGCACTGTCTGCTGAATAGC
Source organism: Saxidomus purpurata (assembly GCA_022818135.1). Classification (NCBI taxonomy): domain Eukaryota; kingdom Metazoa; phylum Mollusca; class Bivalvia; order Venerida; family Veneridae; genus Saxidomus; species Saxidomus purpurata. The sequence goes on from JAFMSR010000506.1 coordinate 30,052, forward strand.
TGATTGCTATCTAGCAATTCTGAAAGAAGTCAAGTATTGACTGATTGCTCTCTTGGCACAATCTGCACTGAACGGAGTCAAGAATTGACTGATTGCTATCTTGGCATTTAATTGTTTGCTCTCTTGGCACGGACTGCTGAACAGTATAGTATTTGAGTGATGCCTTTTGACATCGTTGAACGTTTCAGCATTCGAGTAATCTCTTGGCAGTCTGCTGAACACGATTTGATGTTCTCTCTTGGCACAACTCGCTGAACGGAGTCAAGAATTGACTGATTGCTCTCTTGGCACAACTCGCTGAACGGAGTCAAGAATTGACTGATTGCTCTCTTGGCACAACTCGCTGAAAGAAGTCAAGTATTGACTGATTGCTCTCTTGGCACAACTCACTGAACGGAGTAAAGAATTGACTGATTGCTATCTTGGCACGGACTGCTGAACAGTATCAGCATTTTGAGTGTATGCTCTCTTGACACGGTCTGTTGAACAGTTTCAGCATTTCGAGTCTCTAATCTCTTGGCACGGTCTGCTGAACAGCATCAGCATTTGAGTGTTTTCTCTCTTAGCGCAATTTGCTGAACAGAGTCAAGAATTTAGTGGTTGCTCTCTTGTCAGGATCTGCTGACTAGCATAAGTATTTGAGTGTTTGCTCTCTTAGTACGGTTTGCTGAAAAATATCAGCAGTTTAAGTATTTTCTCTCTTTGCACAGACTGCTGAACAGTATTTGAGTATTTGCCCTCTTGGCACGATCTGCCGAACAGCATCAGCATTAGAGTGTTTTCTCTCTTGGCACGGTTGTTGAAAAGCATCATCATTTGAGTATTTGCTCTCTTTGACCAATCTGTTGAACAACATCATCATTTAATTGTTTGCTCGCCTTGCATGATTTACTGAACATCATCAGCATTTGGGTGTTTTCTGTCTTAGCAGTGTCTTTTAAACAGCATTAGCATTTGAGTGTTTGCTCTCTTGTCACGATCTGCTGAACAGCATCAGGATTTGAGTATCTGTTCTCTTGGCACTGTCTGTTGAAAAGCATCAGCATTTGAGTGCTTTCTCCGCACGATCTGTTGAACAGCATGATCATTTGAGTGTTTGCTCTTCTTGCATGATTTGCTGAACAGCATCAGCATTTGGATGTTTTCTGACTTGGCACTGTCTTTTGAATCAGCATTTTAGCGTTTGCTCTCTTGGCACGATGTACTGAACAGCATCAGTATTTGGGTGTTTTTTGTCTTGGCACTTTCTGTTGAATCAGCATTTTAGCGTTTGCTCTCTTGGCACGATCTGTTGAACTATATCAGCATGTGAGTGTTTATTCTCTTCGAGTGGACTGTGGTACAGCATCGGCATTTGAATTTTTTTTTGTACACGATCTGCTTAACAACATCAGAATTTGAGTGTTGACTTTCTTGGAACGTTTTTTTTTAATTGCATCATCATTTGAGTGATTGCTGCCTTGCCTGCTGAAAAGCATCAGCATAAAGTGGGTTTGCTGTCCTCGAATGCATTAGTATTTGCTGTTTAGGAAGCATTTGTAATAACTTGTCTGCTGCACACCATCAGTATTTGCGACCTTAAATTCGTCTACTATACAATTAGAATATATGTTGAAAATCACAAGCCTTTGCTGCCATTGAACGCATTTGAGTCTGATGCCTGTCTGTTTAAAAGACCCAGTTGGTATTGCCTTTGAACTCATTAAAGTCTATGACATTATAATGGTCTGCTACACATATATTTATAATACATCAACATATGATGTCTAGGAACATATCAATGTCTGCTACTTTAAATTCCTCTGCTGCCGTGAAACGAAACACACCAGAGTTTGTTTCTGTTGATACTAGTATGGGTGCCGTACATCATCAGCATTTGTTTCTTTAGATAACACAAGTGATAGCTGACCGGAAACGGTCTTTTGCATAGCCTCAGTATATGAAGCTTCAATCAGTATTTGCTGCCCATAATAATTGCGACAGAGCATCAACACGTGTTCTCTTGGAACAGTCAGTCGTGTGCCTCTGGACAGTTTGCTTCACAACGTCGGTTTCAATGTGTGTTGCATCTTAGAACTATCTTCCGCATAGCATCACTGTGGCTTAACAACAACAGTATGTATCTTTGACCATATTACTGTTAACTTCCGTACTGGTCTGTGAAAAGCCGCATTTTATTTGCTTTTAGATAGTCTACTGCACAGCCTCAGTATTGCAGCCTGGATTATTGCACTGTCTCAACGTCTGTTGAATTGTTACATTGGATCGGTCCATTAAACGGCATCTGTTTTGCTGCCATGGAACGATCTGTTATATAGTTCAGTATTTTCTACCATAGAAAGGTTTGCTACAAATTATATGTATCTTAGGTGACCTAGAATTGACTTCCACATAACTTCCGTGTTTTTGTCGCCAAACGGTCTGTTCCAGGATAAAGATGCATTCTGTAATAAGTCGCATCCACCCATTAATTGTACAACAACAACTCTACATAGGTTATTGAATGGTTTACAGTACTGCAACATATTTCAAAGCGCTGATTTTATCGATAATGACTGGAATGCATAGCTTAAACCTTTAGGTAAGTTATAATACTTCAGAATGTTCTATTATTTATTTTTTAGGTTATTTAGTTTGACATCAGTTATATGGTATGTCCCTTTAAACTGTCTGGCGCTGTGTTTCGGGAATTTAAACTGACTGTGAACAGCCTCAGTATGAACTGAATTTAAGCCATCTGCTGCGAAGTCCAGGCTTTTTATGAAAATAAACGGTGTACATTGTTTACTGAATTAAACGATCTATTGCATAGTCTCCTCAATACTTCCTGACTTAGGACAGCCTGTTTCAAACTCTAAATACTGTTTTGTCTGAAACAGTTTTATGTATCGCCTTTGTGTTTTATGGTTTGTAACGATGTGCTGCACACTGTTACTATTTGCTGCCCCAGAACGCATTCAGACGGTCTGCTGTACAGCTTCACTGAAAGATTGGTTCGAAAGTTGTTAAGCTAATATTTCCACCTTGGAACAGTAATGTGCATAATCCAACTGTTTCTCGTCTCTTGCTCGATTTTCTGCATAAAACTTGTAAGTGTTGTCTTGTAGGTGAATTATTCACAGCAAACTGTACAGTATTATTTTGAATCATTTTGAACGGGTCTTTGCAGAGTAGCTGTACGAATGTTTACCTTCGGACGATCGTTCTATTTTGCTGCATTGATAGGATTTGCAGCACACTACGAGTTGCAAGAGGGTGATTATATTTGAGCTACTTTACAACGACTTAAGAGTTCTTTTTTGTCTCCAACTGACTTACTGTACAATAATAAACCAAAACATTCGACACTACTTTGTGCGATGAGAGATATTAGTAAGTCACAGAAGTAGGAAAAGCTAAGTATCCTAACGTCATTACAGTTCCACATAAACATTAGTTTCACATAAATGTTGGCAAGGGCTAAAACTTGAAATTACATTTGAAGATTAGTTTTCAATATGCAGATAATATATTTTATGACCTTAATCGAGTTGCTGAAACCAATTTCTAAGTTATTACCAGATCCCAAATTAAACCTTCACAGGTGATAGAAACAATTTCCTGCCGATATTTGGACGAGATAATTGAGCGCTAAATCATAATTATTTCAGAACACACATGAAGTGTGGGATAAACAGATTTTTTTCATGCTGTAGCTTCAAGCTATCAAAAATTTATTTTCTTGTGATTTATGCTAAGTAAACTTAATCATTAAAATGCTTTCATATCTAACGCGTTATTGTGTATTGTCCTATACCCGTGCAATGTTATGAACTATATCTAATCGGTTCATTGGATAATATAATTTAAGAAATTAAGTTGAAGCATGCCATAATTGAGTAAACATAATTATAAAAAATAATTTATTTTAGGCAGTATGATGTGAATGCAAATTAAAAACATGCATAATTCAACACTGCATTAAGTGCAGAAAATACAATTGCAACATTGAACAGTCGTATGTTTCACTAAATTTCGTAAATAATAAAATAAAAAATGATTACATTCAATTATGCTCGCACAGTTACAAACCTAATCGCTTTAAGTAGAGCAGGACTTCTTGCATGCTCACTACAACAGTGGTATCTAGATTGAAATAAAGGCCTACTGTTATCATATTCAAATGGTTACAGTTCTTAATCAGTTCCTTCATCCTACGTTCTGCAAATCCTAAATAAACAAATGTGAAATGGTTTTATATTACAAAATCTGTCACCACAAACAAAAACCCAGGTACTTAACTTTACATCCATCCTAGTTATGATTGGTGTAGATGGTAAGGTTTCAAGACTTTAGGCCAAATACCTTTTGAGTTAAATGCAACAGAAGTTCAAAAAAGACTATTTAGACTAATGCAAGGGCTATAACTCAATCGTTACTGTCAACAGTCACAAAATCAGAACACAATATCATAGTTCCAAAATGTATATTTTCACTTATTTAATGACCATTACTCTACCTATACTGGACGCTGCCACAAAAAATATCAGGTACACAACTTTGATTCTGGACTCACATAATTGTAAGTTTAAGTCAAACAGTTTACAAGGAGTGTGTGACATAGGGCCATAGGTCTGCATTCATCGGGCACAACCGCTCAGGTGCATAACTTTACACAGTGATCAGCAATATGGTCAGGTTTGATGACTGTCTGCCAATTACATTTGGAATTACGCGAAACACAAATACAACTAGAATTGTGTCCATATGTCACGGTTGCCCCTCTTTCCTCCTTTGCCAAAAATGAAGAGAAGATTTCCATAGTTTTGCCCTAACCTATCTAATGTACTCAGGTGAGTTAATATAAAAAAGGAGGTCAAGTGACCCCAGGGCCGCCTCAACGTCGACCCAGGGGATTTGATTTGAACAATATCAGTACATAACCCGCTAGGCAATTCTTACGTGCCAATCATATAATATGGTCAGTCTTGTTGTCTAAGAGTTTTTTTATGAAGATTTTCCTATATATCGCGATGTAAATTCAAGTTTGACCCGGGTGTCAATCTTGAACAATCTTTCTCAGGCCCCAGTGGTGGTTATACCCGTTACTTTGAAACAACTGAATATATAATGCCTTACTACTGACTAGGTGTCATGATTTTTAAAACTAAACATTTGTATGAAGTCCGTTGACTCTAGGTCCATTAGTAAAGAAGCAGTGCATACCACAATTGTTTTCGGCTGAATCTTTACTAAGTCAAGGGTTGTAACTGTTTTGTATCTGGTCCAATATAAAATCTAAAACCCAGGTGTACAACCTTTTATATCTATAAACATTTGTGTGAAGTTTAGGTCCATTAGTATAGGAGTAGTGCGTGCCACAAACTTGCCATATAAATGCCTTAATTTTAACTAAGTCAAGGACCATAATTCTGGCGGAACTAGTCCAATATTAATACTCAAAGCCGAGTGCACAACTTCTCATTCCAAAAATCATTTATAAAATACTGTTGATATCGACTTTCACATGTACATTAGAAACAGGTTATTATCTTTTTGGAGATAGCGACATTAAGATATGTTAATAACAATTACAATAACATGCGTATCTTGTTGTTTTTCGTCATAATATATCATTTTCTTTGTATTTGTTTTAATAAAACGAAACACAACTTTTCTCTTTGTATTCAGCTTCAAAAAGCAAACCAATTACACAGAGGGATGCCCCTCAATCCTGCAATCACCTCACCTAGCATCATGTCATATGCAGCACGGCACCTATATATTCTGAACATGTTTCATGGAACACCCACAAATTTTATACATACCACAATAGAAGCTTTCGACAATTTAAGGATTTCCATCTGATTAAGGTTATAATAAGAATGCTAAGATTAGTGTTTTAAATCGAATGTTTACTGATGCATTTTATTTGGCTTTCATAAAGTTTTATCAGATCCACCAAACCTTTAAGTAATTAAGCTATAAATCATAACAGAACAGTCATAAATCAAAACTAAAATTCAATAACTTTGAAGTTCATTCATGAAAATGTTTGAAAAAAAGCTCAGTTTTTAGTATGAATTATCCCTAGTTGTGCATTTTATGGTTGATGAAACTTTCAATGGAAAATATTCTTATTGTCAACATTTAAGAGAACTGATTTCTGCAAATGCAAACTTTAAGGCCGTAATTACGCATGTACTTGATTTATCTATCATTAAATGGATGAAAAGCAAACTTGCATGTGCAGTCAATATACTACAAGTTGAAGACATTATTCGGTTTGAATCTTTTACATATGTCATACAATTATCCACTTATATATATATATATATTCATATAAATGGGCATGTTTGTAGGTATCCGAAAACTTGTGAAACACTAATTCGATTTGTCAACAACTGGCAGTTACAACGGAATGATCGAAGTCTGTTACTTATGCAAATTACCTATAATTAAATAAGATTTAGTATTCTGTTACACAGAAGTCAATAAATTGATTGCCTATTACTGTCATTACGGCAGTTTAAATCTGTGGATATGCGCGCTGGACTGCACGTTGCTATTTCTTGATTTGTTAGTGGCGACAGATGACTAATGGAGTATTACTTTAGTATACATAACGGGAACACCACTCTACTTTCTATGTTTCTGAGTAGTGCTTTTGTATTCGGGCTCATTTAAATATTATATGTTTTGACTTACAGTATGTGTATTCTTCAATGTTAGTGATTCGTTCCAGTACATTACTTGATTTTTCTGCACTCTAGTTAATTGACCAGTATATGTATTAAATGTATTGTTGTACATGTATATATATAGTAGGGCCTCTTCCTGTTCCTAGTTATATTTCATATTTGAAAAAACATGTCCTGACTAGACTGCACGACTATATTACATATAGTCAATATATTTATTGTCTGGCTGTGTATCATATTGAGATAAATCTTTGCTCAATAATTTTTTTGCTCGCTTTCCGAATTGTCATAAATCCGTGTCTAATAATTCTGAAACTAATGCCATTATAATTCTTAATGTACAAATGTTAAGCTAACTTGTTTATTTTATTAACAACTTCCTCCCCCATTGTTTAACAAGACATTTAAATCTGAAAAGTCTCAACTTTGGTGATTTTATTGACTGACCATAATGTCCATTTAGATAGGAATGCTTATTTAACATATATTTACACTGATCTACGATAGATTCTAACGGCCATTTTCTTGTAGACATACAAATAAATCAAAGACATTTGGTAGTCTTAAACAGACACTTAAGGAAATTGGTGTGGTATTGTTTCAAGTGCGCTTTGATAAGAAAGTGTGAGAAAATCCATGAAAGCATAGATTCGATCGATTATTTTTAAACTTTAACCATAACGTTTAAAAGTTACAAAGAAAATTGAACATACAGACTCGAAACATTTCCCTATTTTTCTGCAGCGGATCTAAATTTTCGTTATTTCGAGCAATTATATTGGAAATGTACAAAACAACTAGAAAGTGCGTAGAAATAATTGTGAAATGCTGTCCGTCTTTAGCATCTCGTACAGCACACATCATAGGTTTTATTTTCCTTTTTTAAATAGTGCTTCATGTAAACTGTTCGTTCAAAGTCTGCAGTATCCATTTTCACCGAACATTGAACAGAATGAGGACAAGTATGAACACAATGTTTTTAAATGGTTCAAATATATAGCAACAGTACTTGTTTATTTCTGTGCATGAATTAAATATATTTTATGCATGCTCGGAATACAACTTTTGTTTTGTTTGCTAAATGATTTTCAATTCTACTGTGATCACTTGAATTTTAATTCTACTATGCGATCTTATAACATTGTTGAAAGACACTTTAGCTATGTGAAAAGGTGAACCATATCTGCTTTGTATTATCTACTAGATACCAAGAAACACATTTTTGATGAAGCTTGTACAATTTTATGTTTTGTATATTTACCCATTTGTTATCCTTTTTTTATAACTTACATACATGTACCACTTTAGTTACTTAAAAAAAAATTAAAAATTTACACATGTTACAGTGCAGTTCTATATCTGATTCTTTTGAAGGATTCTATCAGGCTGTTTTCAATATAGAATCGTATCAAGTCCTTTCTGAGTCAAATAAAACTGAATTATTTATGTGGCGAAGTAGCACCCTGGACGCAAACTGTAGCAAATTGTGAAACGAAATAACATTAAAGACTTCATCAAGAACGTAAGATCAAAGGCATCTGTATTTTAACGACCGAGATTGGTTTCTATCTATTGCGGCTCAGTTTCACTATTTGATTGATATTTCAAATACACGTGTTTAGGATTGGGTTGTTCAAACTCTTTTTCTTGTCAATTTGTATGAGAAATAAAACACAAAATATAAAGGATTTGTGTAATTCAATGTTGCTATAAAACACGAAACACCTTTGCCTAGAAAATGCCAAATCATTGATATAATAACTGAAAACACTATACTAACACATAGTTTGCTTGACTGTTCTTTTTTGTTTTTATGTTGTGAGTGTCGAAATTTAAATGCAAGGTACTCGATAGATGAGTCAGGTTGTTAAAATTCACCTGCAATGTCTGGTCCATCGGCAGAATGTCTAAAAGCATATATCTCAAAATTTAGCTGTCTGTCTGAATTGGTCTAGCTTGGAGACGACTAGACTGCAATTCAGTTCTTACATTTACTTTCTGCCCACTTATTTCCTACAAATTCCCTCTTTTGCCACCAAATATGTGGACGATCGAGTTGATTTTGTTCCAGCTAGACTCCGGAATAAGATTATTAAATTTGGCCTGGTTACTTATATTAACAAGTGCCCGTCAAGGTACTGTTCGTCATGTAACTGATATTGACTGTTGGTTTCGGTGAAACTGCACGTTATAATTTCACCGAGTGGGCACTAAAAGTGATATTTTCAAGAGTGGCACAGCCACGAGCGAAAATAACAACTATTGGTGTTCACGCGTGAAATTAACGTGATATTAAAACGAAACAAACAATTTTCCTGTTTATTTTATGTTTAAGTCTATAGTTTTGTTTTTATTTGTTGCGATGATGGGTCTGATAATTATTTCAAGAAGTCTTTGATTTGTCAAACTTTTTACGTTATAGAATTCTATCACCATCGACTTTCATGCAGAATATGAATGACAACAACATCTCCACCAAGTTTTAACATAGGTCTAATCATGACAGACCTCATTATACATTTTAGAAACTACATTTTTTGCTCGTATTAGGAAATTCTTCACTTCATCGGATTACAGCAAATTCTTGTGAATACTTTAAAAGATGTGATTTTCATAAAAAACCTGACAAAATGTACTGAAGTGAATGGTACTGAGCTATGATTTATTAAAACTAACATTAACAGTTCCTGTAATCAGTGTGTTTAAAGCATCTTGAATCTTAACGGTCTGGTCATAGTTAGCTGAAGTTAAATGTCATTTAAATGACACAATCCACGAACTACAATAGAGTAGTTCCAAAGGCAGCACCTGCAATTTTACCATTTCGTGTTCAACTTCATAAAAATATTTCCATTATCGAAAGTTTTACTTATTTGTTGGTTTTATCATTAAATTTTGTTGCAAAAGCATATATCAGTAATTTATTTCAAGGATAAACAATTGTATATACTTCCAATTATAATCTGTATTTTTTGTAAAGACTTGTTTGAAATGAACAATGTGCTATAACATGTGTGATATAAGAGAATTTTATATCTGTAAGCCAAACTACTGATTCAGATGAAAATCATGCATAATCTAAAAGGTATTCGACTCAAATAACTAACAGCCATTCTATTTTCCAGGAACTCTTGTAGTATGTTCTATTCACTCAGTGACGCGTCAAATGGATATGGAAGGTTCAGTCATTGATAAAGAGCATATCACAGTGTTTTTTTTAAATTTTGTATGAATTGGATTCAATCGCTTTTTAAACATTTTATGTGATAAATGTTAGATGTCAATTGTGCAGTGAAACACAATCAAACTTAGCTACTTAAATAACAGGGCTTATTCAGTCGTAGTTGATTAATATAGTCGATATGCTTTTCATTATCAAAAATTCACTTCATTGTCATCATCATCACCATCACATATCGCATTATTGTCATTGTTGTTTTAGATATTGTTAAACGAATTGCTTGAAGCAGAGAACTATGTAATTGTGTTATGTCTTGTAAATCATGTACGTGTATACCTGTTCTATTATTAACTTTGTTCCATATATTAATATGAAAATTTAATATTCAACATGATCGTTTAGTTTAGTCTATTCGGTCACATTTTAGTCCGCTACACTTGCATTGAGAAATCAATCCAAATGCCATTTCCGTAAAAGCATTCCTATAACTTCTTTGCAACTTTGATTTTCATGTTCAGTGCAAGTACCAAAAACAAAATGGTCGTTCAACCGATTTTAAACATTTTTAATAAAATATGAACACCTATTTTCAATAGACACATTTGTAATGTGTAAGGAATGGTCCTCCGACAATCTCAAACCTGCGAACAAACAGACATATAAAAGTTCCAGACCAAGCACTTAAGTCCAGACATCAACACACTCCAGGCCAACGGAAAAAGACCACTCAGTAACCCTGTATTTAGTTACATAATAGTCGGTATAAAGCCGTAAGGTCGTAAGTACAAATGAAAAGAGGATCTGGTTACGTTATTTAAGCTTTGGTGTAATGGACATCTTGCTGAAAGTAACGCCCAATATCCTAACATACGCCGTCTTGACATTCACAAATAAAGGTTTCCAGAGCCGTAGTCAAGAAGCATGACAGTGGCTGCGTACGAACCACTCTAAATTAGCTAGGCGGAAAGGGGAGTTTGGGACAACACATCCGATTTCCCAAAGCAAACTGTAGATGTATATTTTTGAAAACGAACTCCCATGTCGGCAGCATGCACATATCATATGTTCAGGGTCTGCTTACCTTTGCCAAGGGGTTTTATAGCATGTAACTTGTCTTTGTTATGGACTTGTGTTATCGTTTTCACATATAGATTTTGTAATAACACATTTTCTTATTAGATTCTAGATTATCAGGCGTTAGATTGGAATAATTGCATAGTTGAAGTCGAGGTTAAGCAATTTACTATATAGTTAAGTTTGTTTATGTTAGAGAAGCCTCAGTTATGTATAAAACGTGTAAACTTTCTGTAAGGCCAATGCATAGATGCAAATTGAATAAAACAATGCCTAAACTGAGGTATACTGTGGTGCAAGTGATTAAAATCCCTAAAATGCAAATGGATTCTTTAGACATTTTTTTGTTTTAATCTGAAGATGAAATATGTAATCAACACTACGCATTGCTAGGTATCCCAATAACTTAAAAATGAGTTTGAGCACCGTACATTATAACAATAATACGTTCAGTTTAAAAGTCATTTTAAATATTCACGGAAAACTTATAAAGAATTTACAAAACGTTACAATATTCTATTTATCTAAAGTCTGAGCATGAAACTCAGTTGAGCACGAAAACAGTTTTATAAGCACAGTGTCAAGTTGTTTCAGATTCTACTAGGACCTAAATGTATAAGAATGCCCTTTCAATATAAAACATGTATAACTCGAATATACTCCATCGACAGCTTGTATCAAATGGGGCTATATTATGTTATTTTTCCGAAACATATTCTACCTTTGCCTAGATAATAATGTAATAAGAGCTAGTCGCCATCAGATAACGTGCAATTTTCTTATGTTCATATGCTTTCTTTTGAATTTCACTCACACGTTAAAATAGTTTCATTAACGGAGCATTTCGTCATGAAATGGCTAGGCATCATAAACATCACACTTAAACACAATAAAGGGAATTATAAAATAATAAAGCATACTTTCTGGTGGTCGTAAACAATATTTCAATTTTATCTACATTCTAGGACTACCCAATGACATAAACATAATATCAGTACACTGTAAAACAATCATAAAGTAACAGTAAAGCATTTGTTAGGTCATTGATCAAACAAAATACCATATTCATAAAGTCTTAGATCGATTCCATCTCATTTTGAGATCTGAAGGAATACGTAAATATAATATATTCTACCCCAGATGTCCGCCATCCTTTTCCTTGAAACCTTTCCGCAACATTTGTGCGTATCTCTGTGTTATTTCTCCGCAACAAACAGACTGTGGGAGAATAAAAGTGACATTAAAGGCCCGTGAACACATTTTCTCCCAGATTTTACTTTCATTTTCTCAAAATTATGTGATATTTATTTGAATGTTAGGCCCTCGCCAATTTGTTCCATCATTGTTTATGATTCATAAAATAGAAATAATAGTTATACAATAATTTTGCCTTATGTGTGCTTATATTACTGGCGGAAAATTGATTCAAATAAGAGCTGCAGAATCCAGTATCGATTGCATCATATAATTTAATAAGCCTTAAACATTTATAAATCTATAACGTTAAATTTCAATTAGGTGATTATTGACAACAAACGTTTTGAACAAGTTTTTAATCCTTTATGACTGACACGTGTTTCGTTGTTTTTTTACAGCGTTTTGTTGTGGTTGTGTATCCGTGCATGCGTATAAGGACTTTGGGTTATGTTTGTTCAGTTAAATGTTGTTTTTTTGTATCCCCATACTGTTTTAATCGCCGTAGCGAAACGGCAGTGTGTTCCTAGAATCGCAGGGTCCAGAGTTTATTCCTCCCTTGTGCCACTGCGATAGTAAAGACAATTTCTTCCCCATTACCCCGTGTAGTAACCTCTCTCATCTCTTTTCGGTGCCCATTCCATCCGTTTGGAACGGGTATCGAAAGCTAGTTGTAAGAACTTGTATCGCAAATAAGAACAGATAAATTAAAACAAAAAATACCTATGCGAAAGTCATATTTCATTATATTCTTTTAAGCATTAAGCGCTTATTTTCGTGTATTATCTAAAATGCATGTGTTCAGCTATTGTTTTTGAGCTGTCGTTGTCGAGTCTTGCTTTCTGTTGTTACATTCATAAAAGGTTATAGAGACGTTACTCACACTGAAGGAGAATTCTCGGAGTTTAAAAATGAAATTCAAATCGAATTGCACAAGAAATCAACGTACTTGGTATCAATCACGTTAAACCAGTCAAATATAAAATCAGACGGTTTAAAGTTTTTGACATTTACCCAGTCTTCATGTTTTTTTCGTAAATTTTGATACGAAGTAAAATTCACATTAAGTAGTCATACCTGCAAGATTCGCAAAATACTTCTCTCTTAGGGTGCGATATGCTCTTAATATTCTGTCATACTTTTTGTAATGCTAAGCTGTTCTAAATGATTCGGCGGGTAGTAATTACTACAGTTCTAAACACTCCACACGCATCGTTTACATAAGTCTTGTAGCATTGACAATTAAGTAAGAATGAATTCAGTTTGTGGTTTAATTACCCTATGACATCGCCATTGGGCACCGACGGCTCCAAGGTCTTTAATTCGTTTAACAAATCAGCACAATATACCTTGTATTTGTAATGAACCAAAGATCTTGCCCGTCATAGCAAGAGAGTTCCCTTAGAGCTCAGCGTGCGGTGGCAAACTTAGGTCCATAATCAAGTTTTGTTATCTCCTGCTCGGTTTTCATTTGTGTCCGAATTTGAAACAGAATCTTTGTTTGGACAAGGCGATAGCATACAGACATTTTCATTGCTCTCGTAACAGAATTTCGGGGTCAGGGATGACTTTTATTTCCGTTTTATAGTCGTCTACACCATACGGGTTATCAGCATAGATTATTGGAAGAGCCACGCTGGTATAATTGAATGATGTTTGCTTTTAATTAGGAAGCTGTTATCTTTCATTCTTTCCATTCCTGACTCCAGATGTCAAAGATGCTTTCTGGACCTTGTTCGGTTGTTTGGGAGTTACACTTGTTGAAGAATATTTTGATATTGTGTCTTTTGTGATGTCAATTTTACAAATGACGGACTATTTATGTTTATCAAATACAAGTAACAGTTGGTCCATTCAAACATACAACTGTATTATGCTGTTTGGAATATTATATTTACAAACTGTTTAATTTTACTTATAAAAATGAATTTCGAAATTTATAAATTATAGAAGATGCTAAAGAAAAATTAGACACACAAAGAACGAAAGCCATAGCCTTATTTGCCTAAGAATATGTTCTGTGTATGGTTATCAACTGAAATTGATTGTAATGCTTTGTGCAAATCTTTACAAGAGATATTCAGTCTCTTACGATACCCTTGGAAAATTTGACAGTGAATTATTACTCATCCTACAATATCAGTCAGTTTCTTTTATAAAGCAAATCGGAAGGAATTGTTACTCATCTTACAATGCCCTTCAGTTGCTTTTATAAAGCAAATCGGAAGGAATTGTTATTCATCTTACATTGTTATTCAGTTACTTTTATAGAGCAAATCGGAAGGAATTGTTACTCATCTTACAATGTCATTCAGTTACTTTTATAAAGCAAATCGGAAGAAATTGTTACTCATCTTACATTGTCATTCAGTTACTTTTATAAAGCAAATCGGAAGGAATTGTTACTCATTCTACAATTTCATTCAGTTACATTTATAAAGCAAATCGGAAGGAGTTGTTACTCATCTTACAATGCCATTCAGTAACTTTTATAAAGCAAATCGGAAGGAATTGTTACTCATCTTACAATGCCATTCAGTTACTTTTATAGAGCAAATCGGAAGGAATTGTTACTCATTCTACAATGCCATTCAGTTACTTTTATAAAGCAAATCGGAAGGAATTGTTACTCATTCTACAATGCCATTCAGTTACTTTTATAAAGCAAATCGGAAGGAATTGTTACTCATCTTACAATGCCATTCAGTTACTTTTATAAAGCAAATCGGAAGGAATTGTTACTCATCTTACAATGCCATTCAGTAACTTTTATAAAGCAAATCGAGATGAATTGTTACTCATTCTACATTGTCATTCAGTTACTTTTATAGAGCAAATCGGAAGGAATTGTTACTCATATACAATGCCATTCAGTAACTTTTATAAAGCAAATCGGAATGAATTGTTACTCATCTTACAATGCCATTCAGTTACTTTTATAAAGCAAATCGGGAGGAATTGTTACTCATCTTACATTGCCATTCAGTTACTTTTATAAAGCAAATCGGAAGGAATTGTTACTCATCTTACAATGCCATTCAGTTACTTTCATAAAGCAAATCGGAAGGAATAGTTACTCATCTTGCAACGTAATTCAGTTACTTTCATAAAGCAAATCGGAAGGAATAGTTACTCATCTTACAATGTCATTCAGTTACTTTTATAAAGTAAATCGGAAGGAATTGTTACTCATCTTACAATGCCATTCAGTTACTTTCATCAAGCAAATCAGAAGGAATAGTTACTCATCTTGCAATGTAATTCAGTTACTTTTATAAAGCAAATCGGAAGGAATTGTTACTCATCTTACAATGCCATTCAGTTACTTTTATAAAACAAATCGGAAGGCTAAGTCTTACATCGCTGATGGCCACGGTGAAGTAACTTTTTTCTTTAGCTCAGACTGCAGTGTAAAGTGTATTTTTCTGTCGAAGCAATTATATAACAATGATTAAAAAGATGAAGTTAGTTAATCATAAGTGGATCAAAACTATGGCAACTAGCGATAGGTTCGTAACGTCCAGCTGTTGATTTTTGCGATGTCATTGTAAGTCTTTCTTGTGCTCTGTCGCATTTTATTACTGCTTTAATTCCATATACATAAAAGTCAAATGATGCTATTGTGCTACAGTGGTATAAGCTGTATCCTATTTTGTAGTTGTATCTTTTACTGAAATGTTTTGTACTGAATGACCCTGAAACAACTACGCTTTAAACTTAATGTCCTTAAATTAATAGAAGATTTATCACAAATTCAAATATCTATGTCACGTAAGGAACTTAAATAATTGCTAAACTCTGTAACATACGCTTAGCATGAAAATATATATTTTTGTTTCATGTAACACGCTTAAGTTCACAAGCTTAAAGACAATGATTTGTCATTTAAGTAGTTAAGATAAATGCATAAATAACTATAAAATATAAACGTCTTCAAAATGTTTTTGCGAAACAGTAAGAGTCACTTTAAAAGTGCATGAACTGTAACATAAATCACGCTCACTGCATTACCTTCATCTAAAGCAACACATATCCTGGCACCAAATAAAGATTTTTTGCCCTCCTCCAAAAAGCCTACACTTCTCTCATGGCAATAAACTTCAAGTCTGACATTTTGAACAAACACTGAAACTTATCATACATAAACACCTATTTCTGTCCGATAAGCAGCATGATAACAGAAAGAATCTGTTCATTTCTGGGGATTCGTAGAGGAACCTTTAATTGTGCTGTTGTTTTTATTCCTCTGTATCACCTTGAGATCTCTGTTTTGACATTTGTTGCCGACAGCTGTGAAACTAACTACATTCTCTTGGTGCTGACCTGAAAGTTTTAATCGACTTTATTGAATTTTTCTAGTGTTTTATATGATATGCCCATTACCACGGTTGATTCAAGTATTTTATCCAACATACTTTCTTGAGTACACTTATTTTACCAAGCACCACAAGCAGATGAAACTTCACTTCTGAACTCCTGAGGGTGTTTACTCGAATGCAAAGTAGAACAAGATTCGAGAATTTGGCAGCACAAACCAACAACAAAACTATTGACATAAGAATCAATGCAGACCCAAAGAAGTATTAGCTGACACCGGCGCTCTGGGATGATAACCTGGCTTTCTGTCCATATATATGAGGCGGATGATGTTCACGTCCTGCAAAGATGACCATAACAGAAGGTAGTTGATTTGGATAACTGTGGCCGGAGATGACTGTCCTGGCATGAAATTACCTGCAACATGTTGAGCACATGTGTTCGATTGCTGCTGCTTTGGTGCTTGTTACCCATATCTTACGAGTATAGCGTGCATTCATCATGACTTTAGAATCCTGAGAGCCTTATTTTGTAGGAAGGCTGTTACTATGGTAACAATCGTTTAAGCTGAATTAGCGTATATATCACAATGAGGGTCACTCCACATAATTTCAAGTTGCCATTCTCAATGCAAATTAATCATTGTATTTCCTTTAACTCTATTTGCAGAAAAGCTGTCTTCAGCATTATAACCTGAGGATCACCAAAACCTATCAGTTGGGGCAGGCTTTGTGCAATTTGCAACTTATTTATCATACAATAACCAACTTATACTTTAGATCCACGTGTATCAACTAACATTTAAGTCATACAATAATCAGCTTACAAATTAGACAGTAATCGACTGACATTATAGCTACTAGTAGTCAGTTACCTAATGACATTCTCTCAAAACATTTATCTAGTAACGTTCTATTTATCCGCTAACATTTTAACCCTCCCATTTATAAGCCGACATTCAGGTAATACACTTATCAGCTGACTTTCTAAACGTACACTTATAAACTGACATTATAGGCGTAGTGTTTAGTTTCAACTGACATTCCAGACATAGAGGTATCAGCACACGATCCAGACATTAAAGTGTCAGCTGACATTAGAGCCACACAATATAGTTTCAGCTGACATTCCAGACATACAAGATCAGACAGTATTTTGTACTGATGATACTTGTATGTCCGGATTTGTAGCTGAAACTAAACTGTATGGCTGTAATATCCGCTGATATTTTGACTGGATCGTGATCATGTCTAGATGTCAGCAGAAACTAGTGGGCGACTTTAATGTCAGCATATAAGTGTATGACTGGATCGTGTGATGATACCTGTATATCTTGAAACTATATTGTGTGGCTCTAATGTCAGCTGACACTTTAATGTCTGGATCGTGTGCTGATACCTTAATGTCTGAAATGTCATCGAAAATTAAACTGTATGGCTGTAATGTCATCAGATAATTGTATCACTTTATCGTGTACTGATAGCTGTATTTCTGCAATGTCAGCTTTAATATTTTGACCGGATCGTATGATGATACCTGCATGTCCGGGTTTTCAGCTGAAACTAAACTGTATGACTGTAATGTCAGCTGGGAATTGTATGACTGGGTTGAGTGCTGATACCTGTTTGTCTGGAATGTCAGCTGAAAACAAGCTGTATTGCTGTGATGTCAGCTGATAATTGTATGACTTGGTTGTGTGCTGATACTTATTTGTACGGAAATACAATTGTCAGCCGACAATAAGCTGTTTTGCTGTGATGTCAGCTTGTAACTGTATGACTGTATCATATACTTATACCTGTATGCCTGGAATGTCAGCTAAAACTAACCTGAATGCCTATATTTCCAGCTGATACAATCATCAGCTGACATTATTGCCATGCAGTTTGGTTTAGCTGACATTCCAGAAATGTAGGTATCAGCACACGATCCAGTCATACCGTTATATGCTGACGTTATAGCCACCCCATTAGTTTCAGCTGACATTCAAGACATAAGGTTATCAGCACACGATCCAGTCAAACCGTTATATGCTGACGTTATAGCCATCACATTAGTTCCCGATGACATATCACACATACAGGTATCAGCGCACGATCCAGTCAGACAATTATCAGCTGACATTATAGCCATGCAGTTTGGTTCAGCTGACATTCAAGACATACAGGTATTTATACACGATCCAGTCATACCGTTATACCCTGACGTTATAGCCACCCATTAGTTTCAGCTTACATACCACTTATAAGCTTATCAGCACACGACCCAGTCATACAGTTATATGCTGACGTTATAGCCACCCATTAGTTTCAGCTGACATTCCTGACAAAGAGGTATCAGCAAACGATCCAGTCATACAATTTTCAGCTGACATTATAGCTATACAGGTTAGTTTCAGCTGACATTCCGGACATACAAGTATAAACGATCCAGACATGCAATTATCAGCTGACATTATAGCTATACAGGTTAGTTTCAGCTGACGTTCCAGACATACATGTATCCACACAATCCACTCATACAATTATAAGCTGACATTAATGCCAAACAGTTTAGTTTCAGCTGACATTCCAGACATACAATTCGAGGGTTGACCGCAAAACTGCAGTAACTTATATGAAATAAAGAAGGAGTTACAACAGTTTTGCGGTCAACCCTCGAATTACGTATGACGTTACAGCCATACAGTTTCATTTCAGCTGACAGTCCAGACAAAAAGGTATCAGCAAACTAACAAGTCATACAATTGTCAGCTGACATTATAGCCATATTTTTAAGTTCTAGAGACGTTCTATCCTTTTCTGACTTTCATACTACATCCTTTTCTTTTAAATGGATGAATAACCAGGCTGTTCAAGACCTTATTTACAATGACAATATACCAAGGTGAAATGTTATAGAACTAAAACATTTAATAGCTCTTAAATTGACACACAAACTTTAAATTGCATATTCAACAATCTTTTAAAGAATCTATTGCATTTAGGTATAAACAATACAGCGTTTCAATAGCAAAACCACAGGTACAGTTGCAGAGCAATTTGTTTGGAAGAAACGCCTCACATAAAACCAAAAAAAAACAAAAAGTAGATTGATACAGCGTGCTGACATATCGTTTCTTCTGAGATAGGCTTATTCAAATATAACATATAATAAGATGATATTCATAAACCTCTTGTGATCAACAATTTGCAGAACATACAGTTCGTCATAACATCACAGAATAAATAAATCATTTTGACCATAAAATGAAACAAAACCTTTGTTTACACGTAATCTACGTAAGTGTAAACATTGGCTTTGTGTGGTCTAACGCAAGTGTACGCGTACCATGCAGTAGGCAGTTGTTATAATTGAATTAATTCTATAGCATCACTGGGGCAAATTTTAGAACTGTTCTATGAGAATGAAATGGTCTCGGAGAGCAGCTTGCAGAA
>JAFMSR010000507.1:0-32500 GCA_022818135.1 Saxidomus purpurata
CATTTTTCATATATATTCAGAATAAATATCTGGTACAATGCCAAGACCTATCATAATCTTGTTTTCGTGTGCATTTTAATTTCACTGTTACAGTAAAGTGGACACATTTCAATAGACATTTTTGTTTAACAATCGAGATGCCGCATAAAGTATTAGTAATGAGTATTCTTTTAATATTGAATACGAACAGGTTCTCGTTTTTATCAGTTCAAGAAATTAATGAATAATATTAATAAATAATGAATACTATCGCTGTAAGAAGACATAATTATTGCGTAGGAACAGACCGTTCGGAAGCAGTGTGTTTGTTTGTAATATTATTGCGTCTATAGAATACACACAAATAATGGAAAGGTTATCTGTTGCTTGCAGTAACCTTTGGTAGAATAACATGTAATGCATATTCACCTATTAAAAGCATGATTTCAGATACGAGAATTTCGCCAAGTCAAGAAGGTACATCGTGTGTATTTCTGCACATTCACATCAATTTTATTCATTCCGCACGAACTAACCACTAACAGAAGGCATTTTTATTCTTTAAGTCACATAAATTATATTCAAGTGAAAGAACCCCACAAACATCTATCCATTTACACTCCCGCCCAATAAATGTATTTATTATGTAATAACAAAACAGGTTTGGTTAACCAAAAATATTTCTGCAAAACGATCAGGGTCTTTGATGTCTTTCGAAATAGTAAATTTGCCAATGTTTCCTCAGTGTTTGTTTTTTACCTAACAATATAACGTGAAAGACACCCCTACAATATTGAAGCTGAAAGACGTTTATAACTTTGTCGGTTCCGTGATAAATTGGATGGTAACAATTCGTCATGAAAATTGATATTGCAGATTCACATTCATTTTATTAATTCTTCAGAACTTACCACTAGACAGATGCCTGCATTTCTTTCTTTTCAGGCCAGGGCAGAAATTATATCCACAAGCTTCTATCCATTTACACTCCCGAAACCTCCACTAAGATGTATTTATTATGTAATAATGACAAAAATCATAAAAATAAAAATGTAAACGCTCTTATTAATGCACCTTGTTAAAACGATTGGAATCCGTGTTGTTAACGCAAATTATGACGTCACCAGCGTGTTTCTTAAGGGCTGTTTCTTGACCAAACATATTAGACTTGAAAGACAGGTCCAGTGTTTACAATCCTACAATATTGCGCATAAGCTGAAATATGTTTTATAACGGCGCTTGTCCCGGTTACCACTGTGATATATTACCTGTTAAACACGCAAATTCGGCCATAATAGCACATTTTATGCTAGAAAAGCGTTTCTATGAACAAACATATGGCCCCTAGTTTGCCAGATATAGGTGCATGGTAATACTTAAGACTTTTAGTCAAGTCATTCCAAATTTGTTCAGTAAAACCCCAAAGTACGTGTTCTGGACTTAGCATCTTAATTCATTAAATAAAAAACCTAGGTCTACCTTGTTTTAGTCTAACAAGGCTCTGTATTCCTGCTCTTACAGTAACGTAGCCACTGCACTCCCAAAAAAGCAATATCTAACTTAAATAATCTGATTACATTAAGACTGTCCCACTCCCCAATGTGTCACTTTGATGACAGCCCAAACTTTGCCATGAACCTAAAACCACAGTTTTTAAACTATCTTAGCTTCTTTAAATCTGTTTATCTTTTTTATAATACTAACAGTCATGTGGTTTAATTGTGAAGGAACTTCTGGTACAATGATGGTAAGAAGGTAGCTTAAATTAGAGGTTGGTAGATAGCTACACTCTCTCTATCTCGGGAATACTTACTGGACAATTTTCTTACGCATATCATGGAGTAGAGCAATCTGACCCAACCACATTTACCTTTTAACGTCATACCTCTGCACCCATCACACATATTGTGCATTTACCAAATGATGGCGAGATATTTCCACCTATCAGTCACACTTCTTCTTCTTCTTCTTCTTCTTATTATTATTATTACAGTAGTGGTGGTAATTATTACAACATATAATTGACTTAAATTCATATTTTACTTTCCGTCTCCCTTGTAAGTGGTTTATGCTCGAATCGCAGGGGTCTGTTCTGATGCGATCAGGCCAGTTTCAGAATAGTAAGCGTATAACTACTTGACTGGTTCTAGCATTAAATGATATGATATGGGAGGCAGTTCTGCTCTGGAAGAAAGTGTTTTATAAGAAAGAAGAAAGTAACAAACACCTTTCCCTGACGTTTAACAGTTGCTTCTACTTTTTCATTCTTAATAATGAAATATAGGTACCAAATCCGTGCCTAGAACATCAATGATTCTGTCCAAACGAGCAAGTATGGTAAAATCGAAAGCTCCGGATGCACCTAAGCTACAGATTGGTGATAAAGTGTGTGTAGAACTTCCAGAGATAGCGCTGAAAGAAGTGCAAAGAGGACATGGTGGCTGGAGCATGCGCATGAAGGAGGTACAATACATCTATCCGTATTTACCGTAATAAGACTATTATTATGATATCATTAAAGTGAAGGAATTAACACCTATCTGATAAATTTCTGAAACTTTATCCATGTTGTAATTTGGACAGTACTGTTACATGTAGTTGTTTAAAGGGGTCACTGAAAATTTACTGACTGAATAGCGAACAGTGTAGACATTGATTTGAGACATCACGAGTATGCATGATGACCATTGCCTGCTCTGGCCGCACATGCAGAATCTCTTGCCAGCAGCAGAGTTTGGGTTATGAATCTAATGGTTTCTGCATTACACTGTCTGAGTGCAAATTGCCTGTGTTAGACAAATGTTTGCTGAATAAACAAGTACATTAGACATATGAAAGTAAATTCTAATGGCAGTAATACATTAGTGTTTGAGTAAGTAAGAGTTCACAAGCGTTCGACAGGGTTTAATGGAGTAATCTATTCTAACACATATACAACTTATTTAACGCGTTATTTTCAATGTGTTCAGTACATAGGACAACATGGAACCCTGAAAAGATTTGAAGACAACGGTGATTGTGTCATAAGTTATGATGGAAAAGAATGGAGATTTAATGCCGATGCTGTGAGGAAGGTAATGGATATCATTAAATTTTAAGTACGAATTCAAAAATTCAGGTGTTCTCTCCTTTATTAACTGTTACATGCATCTGTTTTATCTACCCCTGTAATTAATTAATAATAGTATCAGTAAATTCATATGTAACTACCAACATTTAACAAAAAAGAATACGATGATAGGTAAATGCACGATAAAACAACGCTTGGAATATTGTAGATACCAAGTCTGAAAGTTGGAGACATAGTAAGGATCATGGATGACAGCGATAAGGTGCAAGTGCTACAGAAACGCCATGGAGGGTGGCAGTCGGAGATGGAACCTGTAAACATATTTCACTGTTACAATGATACTCTCAACCCTTTGCAAACATAGATATAAAATATATAGTATAATATATAATTAAGCTAAAAGTTTGCTTTCCAAAATCGATCAGTGTCTGAGACATTTAACATAGATGAAGGTTAGATTTTCCATATTTATTAGATAAAAAGTATGTCTGATCAAGAAACGTTTTGTTGCTATGTTGTCATTTAAGGTACTGAGTATATTATGATAAGACAGTCAAGTTGTCAATTAATTTTAACTCTAATCATGTTAAATACTGAACTATGTTGCAAATGCCATGCTATGTTTTCTTGCTGCAATTTGTCAAGAGGTTTTAATAACATATTTGTTTCGACATCTTTATGCATAGTATACTAAATAAAACATATTTAGCATCTTTCCTATGCATTATCTCAGGTGCTTGGAAAAGTTGGAAAAGTTGTTAAAATAGACTCAGATGGGGATGTTGCTGTTGCCGTTGGTAATAAGGCCTGGGTGTTAAATCCAGCATGTTGTATAGCAGCTCCAGGAGAGAAAATAACCGATCTAGGAGACAGCGGTGGCGGAGGTGGAAGAGGAGGAGGAGGAGCAGGAGGAGCGGAAGTGGTGGCGGTGCTGAAGCCCAAGCAGAAGCACGTGGAGGATCCGGAGGCAGCGGTCGTACGTAGTGTTGTAGTTTATCATTTTATTCACTACACTAGGCTAATGCTGCAAACAAATTCGATGTAATTTATAATGGTATGACTATGACCTATATAAAAGATTCAGACAATATTTGAACAGTTAGTGTTGTACGTTAAGTTCGTTTAATACAGCGATCATGCTAATGACTTAAGATTGACATACGGTAAGTTAGCAATACCAGCTTTCAGTAAGTTATAAGAAAAAATAATAACATCATTTTGACATAAAAAGGTAATTTCCTTTAGGGGGAGACGGTGGATCTAATGACGATTCCGAAACGGATGAGGCAGATGAAGCTCTAGGGCATCTGATCGCACAACTGTTCTTGCTACGAGGAGCACAGAAGTCACAGGCAGGACCGCAGCATCTTATATCTGCTGCAGCCAATAATGATGTGGGAGCAGTTCAGGCGATCTTGAAACAAAACCCAGGGCTTGTATGGGATATATGTGATATGTTCAAAAATTATAGTTAACACTCTCCCTCTCTGGGGTTCCATGCAGTATAGTAATCATCTGGTCCTAACCTTGAGATCTTTAGTCTGAATACTGCAAGCAGATGAAAGATCGCTTTCCTTGTTAACATTCATTATGTATGTGCATATCTTATTTTTCTTCTCGAACATTGTTAAGAACTGTAGTAAGGAGTATCCTACTAGTTGCATGCACATTAGTGTCCAGTAGATGTTAATATACATTGGATTATTCAATACTATAAAGGTCTCTACATACTTTTTAGTAATAACTGGAAAAAAACTTTCCCATAAAGATAGGTGAAGATAAGGACTGAATCATACACGTTATGTATTAAAAAGTAAGATAACTTTTTCTATTTTAGATTGACCAAAAACATCAAGGGCTTACTGCATTGATTGTTTCAAGTTACGAAGGCCACAAGACTGTTGTAGATGTATTGTTGAATGCTGGAGCTAGTAAAGATATAACAGATGGAAAGGGTAACACTGCTCTAATGGCTGCTCTCATGAAGTACGTTTGTATTTCTTCAATTTCATATTGCCAGATCACATTAATATTATTACCATAAAAGAAATTGTCTTCGAGTGGTTTCGTAAGCCCCTGAATTCTTTAAGCAAATACACATTGCATATGATCCTTTGGCTGTTTGGTAATGACGTAGTTCTTACTAATAGGGCTCCTTTGGCAAAAAATTATCTTAATAAACAGTTTACAAGTATAAAATAAGCCCCAATCCAGATCCTATAGATCCAAAGGTTGTGTCGCGTCTATTGTATTGCAAAGTGTTAACAAAATGCCTAAAAAGACCTTGTCAGGGGATGGCTTAAAATTTCTTGCCGATACCTTTGTCTAAAACAAATAGTGCAATACATCATTCAATAGTAAACCAGTTGTTATTATCTAAATATCATTTCTAAACATTAATATTTAACAGGAAACGGGAAGAAATTCTTGTACATGTTGTATACTCTATATGGAAACTTGGAAATCCTTTTTCCATCAAATCAAAAGTCAGATTTAATTCCATGTTGTACAAATACTCATCTGGGTTCTAGTTTGGATGGTCATTTTCCTATATAGTATGTAATCTGTATAGAAATTAAAAATATTGATCAGAATGTTAATTAATCTTGTCAATTAAAATACTTCCATGACCGTTAACCAAAACTGCAAAGGACATAAATTCCATAAGCAGCAAATTCATACCAACTGAAATAAAGTATTCAAAGGGGTTGTGTCTTACTTTAATTTTATGTTTTCTCATATAGCCTCCAAAGAAACTTAAAAAAGTCCTTTCTTTTTAATCCAGTCCCTTATGATGTAATAACCCTACATCAAAATTACTATACCAAATTGTATCCCTTCATTAATTGAGGTATCAAAAGGGGGTTCTTACATTCAGCCGTTAATTAAATAAAACATAAACTGAATCTTTCAATATTTAAGACAGGGAAGGGCAATAAAATTGTTATTTGTTTTTGGTGTGATATATGGGGATACCCGCCTCGGCATAATAATACCCTCGCCTAACGGCTCGGGTAATATAAGTCTAGGCGGGTAATATATCCCCATTTACCATTTCAAAAACCAAATAACATATAATATACATTGTGACGTCACTTAACCAAAGCATCTGAATATATTTTGTTTTTATATCAATACACATTATTTCGATAAGCTTGCATTTAGAAATCTATTTTAAAGTGCAAGACGGTATGCAAGAAAAAGTTTATATCATGAGACATTTGGTTCAAATGGAAATATCCGACACCTCGGGTAACTGTTTTGCGGGAACTCGGCAGAGCCTCGCTCCCGCCAGTACAGTTACCCTCGGTGACGGATGTTTTGATCAGAATCTCGTACTCATGACAGACACTATTAAGACGCGACCAAGCATCACAACACAAGAAATCGGAAAGTGCTTGCCGGCACCCTTTGCTAATGCAAAAGTGTGTAGAAAAATTATTGCTTTCATTTCCAATGTTATAAAAGTTTACTGTACAACAATTTTACATGATACTATATTGCAGAAAGCGGGAGGAAATAGCAACGATGCTGATACAGTTGGGGACGAATATCAATCTCTGGAATCAGTCAGGGAGAACGGCTCTCCATTTTGCGGCCTCTAATGGCTGTTTAACGACACTGAGGGAATTACTCGGTAAAGGAGCAGATCCGAATAGACTGGTGAGAGAGACTTTACAGTTGAGCTGCATGCATGTTTAAATATGAAATCTGAATAAGCTGAACAAAAGCTTTCATGTAGAGTAATGCACGTTTTTCCGTGTTTTAACATCTGCAGAATCCAGATGGATGGTTGGTGATCGAGCCCGTTAGGGCGAGGGCACCAGCATATTCCGAGGATTTCTACAGGTTTTATTACACGAAGAAACGTGCGTTAGCGCTATTCTAGCATAAATAGCATAAAAAGTCATAAGAATAAAAATGAAACGCTCTTGCTGGTACGACGTTCAATAATGCACGGGACAACGTCCGTGTTGTTTACGTGATCTTTATGACGCCACCAGCGGTTTTTAAGCCCGGCACTGTTGACGCCATACATGATGTGAGACTTGGGAGACAGGTCCATTGTTTAAATGGCCCTGTATTGCGCATAAATGAAAACGGGTTCTAACGGCGCGTGAATATCCCCGTAAACGCACGTTTTTTCTCTTGTTAAAACACCGGCAAAATGGGCAAAAACAGCACATTTTATGCTAGAAAGTATAGTTCGACAAAGTATTTTCAATTTGTTTCGAGGACCAGATTGTTTTATAATACAACGTGTATGTTATTGTCTCCTTCAGCGAACTCTGGGTAGTGTCCATTTATCAGATTGATTCAATTTATACTTTCTAATTCAGGACCTTGCGGGTGACACACCACTACATGATGCGATCCAGAACAAGATTGATTCAGCTGTAGCATTCCTGGTTGCTGATCCCAGGATGAATTTGAAATTGTGCAATAAGAAAGGATTTAGTCCTTTACACCTTGCAGCTCTTAAAGATGACGAAATGTAAATTTTTGTTGTGGTTGGGATTAACTTGCAAAGGTCTTACTGACATAAACACAATAATTAATTTCTATAAATAAATTCCAAATAATGCTCATAATCTGATGCAATTTGCAGACCGCGTTTTGTTTTTTCCTTCTTTTTTGTCGTTTGCATTAGATGACCATGCCCGGTCACTCTGTGAACTATTACAGGAAAACGTATGTCGCATCCATGGGCATACATCCATTTCTTTACCTACATTGCGGAAAATAAATTTCATTTAAAGACAGCTAAATATATCTCAAATGACGACGTAATATCTTAGTAACATAAGATATAGTGTCAAATATTTTTATGTGACTTCAGTTCGGTGACAAGAATATTGTCAAAAGCTCCCGAACTGAAGAATGCCACGAAGTCTGACGGCTATACGGCTTTGCACGTTGCTGCTGTAAACGACAATACAGATGTCACAAAGGCACTCATAAAGGTATCCGAATAATCAAAAGAAAAAGAAAAAATGATAAGCATTAGTAAGTTAACGATCTACGTCTCATTCAGTTGTACTTTCGTTAGCAGCAGCTATGTTTGTGTGTTCTTTTAAACATTCGATAACTTCTATAAACGAAATAACGAAACAAATAAAATAAAATCCTTTTAACCAATGAATGTGTCAACAAGACAGGTGGCAGACATATCGCGTAACTTTCTTGATATAAAGATGCACTCAATTAAACTTAAACTGCGTTTCCATACCAAGTTAATTGATACATTAACAGGCAAAGGTCGACATTGATAGACTTACAAGCAAGAGGTACACACCTCTACATCTTGCATGTCACCAAGGATACCTTGCTACAGCGAAGCTCCTTATAGAAGCATGTAAGCAAATAAGTCAGTACTTGATTTAGAATCTAATCTTTCGTAAGAAATAGTTTTAATCGAAATTGACAGCTTATATCTCCGAAATTATTTTTATTAAGGCCTATTCTCCAATAGTTTATGGAGAAGCAATGAGGAAATATATGTGTCTTACCCAAGGACACAACCGCCAAGGCAGTGCTTTTGATCGAACCCAGGACCTTCGATTCTGAGGCGAACGCGCAACCACTGCGTACTGTCTATAACAATTATACCACCTAAGCATGACATGTGCAAAATATCTTTATTAACACCAAATATATTTGATTAACTGAAAGACACATTTTCACGAAGATTAACGTCAAGATAATGTTTAAAATGTGACGTCATTAAAATGTCGTTAATGTCGACGCTGCATTATCTATCGCTTCTAGTAATTATGATAAATCATCCATTTATCAAAATATGAGTAATTCAAGACAGACTAAATAAACATTAATTCTTAAAAGTCTGACGAATCATAAACATGTTATTATTTTATGTAAAAGAAACAAATTACATTTTTCAGCTGCAAATGTCAATATTCAAGACGAAGATGGAGATACTTGCTTGCACAACACTGTAATGGGTAGTCGGGGAGGAAGGGAACAAGAGGCGGTGAGTTCTTTTAGGACAGACACCAATTTAAAGGATAAATAAGAAGTGTTCTAGTGTGATTGTAAGCTATCAATTTAAAATTCAATGTATCGTGAGTTTCTTTTGATTTTTGTTAGTCGTAAAACTAAAAAAAAGAGACATGCATTGATATAATCAAGTTCTATATATATTAGATATGAATAATGCTTTTTCATCTTTTGATCAAGCATTTTGGTAAATTTACAGTTTCAGAGATGCTGTCACTGTGGAGGCTATGACCATTTTTGTAGAGTATAATTGACTGTAACTGATTTATACCGTGGTGTAGATGTTTAGGTGTCTGCCGCTCATACTGGAGGTTGCGGGTTCGAGCCCAAACAAGATCACGACCGTACCTCCTCATATGACACCAGTACTTGTTTTTCCAGGAAGCAGACTCGAGAGAGACTCGATAAGCGCAAACCTTTCTTTTCAGTCAAGCTAAAATAAATTAGTATAAACTTATATATTCTTAAAATGCCATCTTTATCAAATATTTAATATGATGATCTCTATATCCAGCCAATATTTAAAATTATTCTCTAAGATGGAAATATCAGCCAGCGAACAGCAATTGACTAGAACACATTGATAACAAAATTTCGAATTTTTACCGAATTGATAAAACAGATGGCAATATTAAAATCTTTGGCGATGCCTCCTAAGTCTCCGTCTTCGGTTGGGGACTGTAGCCTTCACTAACTGTAAATGCTAACATACTACACACTTGTTTGTTTCATTTACCTATTTTCTCCAAATGTAACTCATGTTATGTCTTTATGGCATATACAGAGATATTTATAGTTTATGGTGATTTATAATGACTTCATACTGATTTCGCGCTATTCTTTATGTGGAGGGGGAGAAGCTACATTGTATTATCGTTTGAATAAAGACATTTTTTTCTGTGTCCTTTTCCTATATGAATATTAGGGGTACGCGATAAAGCCACATTGTAGTTCGCTTGAGACGCGAAACGTACCGGTATTGTTTCGACCCGTACTGCGGTATTTTTATGTAAAAAAAAAACTGCCAATTTCTCCGTCATTTATTAGCAGAAACTTAAATTTCAATGAGTTGTGTGCTTTTTCCGTGACGACAATGACGGACAGTAACTTTGTATTAACGGGCGGTATATTATTCGATCTCAAAACACAAAAGGTAAACAAATAAACATTAATGACTTTTCCTTAGGAATGATTCAATAATTATTACTTTATTACCTTTAAGTTATTATAACTAAGATTGAGTACTTCAAAGTATATTTTTGTAAGAGTTATTGACCCTTAATGTATTGCAATACGTATCGTAATACATGGCGCGTATTGCAATTTATCGTGACACAAAAGTACTGGCAATACCCATCTCTAATGTATGGAATGCGGGTTGGGACATGCCACTTGCTAATTGCTACTTGCTAATTGCCACTTGCTTATTGCTGATTGCAGGTTTGGACATGCCACTTTTTATTTGCGACTTACGTATTGTCTATTGCTAGTTACTAATTGTCACTTGCCACTTGCTTATTGTCACTTGCCAATTGCTAATTGCTAGTTGATACATGCCACTTGCTAATTGCCACTTGCTTATACTTAATTGCTACTTAGAATATGCCACTTGGTTATTGCCACTTGCTTATTGCTAGTTGGGACATGCCACATGCTAATTGCCACTTGCCATTTGCCAATTGGGACACTTGCTAATTGCCACCTGCCATTTTCTTATTGCTACTTGGGACATGCCACTTGCTAATTGCTAATTGGCATTTGCTAATTGCCACTTGCTTATTGCTACATGCTTATTGCCACTTGCTACTTGCCATTTTCTCATTGCCAACTATCATTTTCTAATTGCCACTTGCTAATTGCTTTTTGCTAATTGCTTTTTGCTAATTTCCACTTTTAAATAAAAAATGATCAGATGATGGTTCATGCTCGGTGTTTGCTCATCTAATTTGTTCAGACTTCAGCTGCAAGATTATTTATATTAAATATATTTTGCAGTATGAAATATCATTAATAATTCATAACAAACTTATAACATATATAATCTATACATACACCATTATAGATGTCTTGTTAACTTTTAATAGTAACTCATGTTCAATGTTCATGAATATGAATCAGATCACGCGTTTTGAAATTGTATAAATTAAAAGCTTGAATGTGATTGAATATAATATATTTTTGGTATGCATGTTCCATTTTAACATAAAAAACTTAATATTTTACTTCAATAAAATAATAATAGCGAATGTTCGTTATTTCCTAGCCATGTTCGGTAGTCATACCGATAACCCATTGGCAACTAGCGATTAGTAACAAGCAAAAGGTAATAAGCAATTAGCAAGTAGCAAGTGGCAACAAGCAATTAACAATAAGCAAGTGGCAGTTAGCAAGTGACATGTCCCAACTAGCAATAAGCAAGTGGCAAGTAAGTATTAGCAAGTGGCATGTCCCAACTAGCAAATAGCAAATGGCAAATGGCATTTAGCAAGTGACAATTAGCAAGTGGCAATTTGCAATTAGCAAAACCGCAATAAGCAAGTGGCATTTAGCAAGTCCTAACCCGCAATTAGCAATTAGCAAGTGGCAATTAACATGTGACAAGTAGCATGTAGCAATTAGCAAGTGGCAATTGGCAATAAGCAAGTGGCAATTGACAAAACCACAAGTGGCAATTAGCAAGACGCATGTTTCAACAAGCATTTAGCAATAAGCAAATAGCAAGTGGCAAGTGACAATTGGCAAAAGCGCGATAAGCAAGTGGCAATTAGCAAGTAGCATGTTTCAACCAGCATTGATCAATAAGCAAGTGGCAAGTAGCTATAGCAATAAACAAGTAGCAAGAAGCAAGTGGCAATTAGCAATTACTAAATGGCATGTTTCCACCAGTATTTATCAATAAGTAAGTGGCAATCCGCAAGTAGCAATTAGCAAGTTTGACATGTCCCAACCCGCATTCCATACTAATGAATATCGATAAAAAAGAACAAGTAAGCTATACCTATAACGGTTTAAAAACGGCTTTTGAACTTGCCGACTGAACTCGTGTTTCCAAGTGTGTATTATCGGGACCTTCGGTAAATGTTCATAAAGCGTCTAGGTAAAACAAATTAAGTATATTGTAACCGTTAGATGTTCGCACGTTTTGAATTTTTACTGGATATTTTTATTAGCATGA
Source organism: Saxidomus purpurata (assembly GCA_022818135.1). Taxonomy (NCBI): domain Eukaryota; kingdom Metazoa; phylum Mollusca; class Bivalvia; order Venerida; family Veneridae; genus Saxidomus; species Saxidomus purpurata. The sequence continues at coordinate 12,243 of JAFMSR010000507.1, forward strand.
CTGAAGGTAGGTTAATTGTTATATCTACAATGTATATGCACAGATGCAGAGGCGTATTGATGCATTGTTAATGTGGATACTTCAATAATACAATTTTTGTGTATTATCTAATCTCTAGCTTGCAAGGCTGCTTTTAGGAATAAGCATGTCGAACGAAGGAGAAATGAAGGACAGGACAAATCTTGCGTGTTTCCTTATCCAAAACGGAGCCAACATTGGTATCAGAAACCAGAAGGGCCGGACTGCACTAGAATGCTGTAGCAATGAAAGAATGAGAAATGCTATCAGGATGTTTGCAGAAAAACAGTAATTATTTTTTTCTCAACCTGACTTGTGAGGTAAGGTTTGCAGCCGTTCGCGCCATTTCGTCAAGTGGTTATCGTCCAATAAAAAGCCAAAAGGTTGCAACACAAGATATTCTAAACAGACATTTTAAAACCTTTTCAACAATTTTTTATCCTAAATTACATCTAATAATTCGTTTACCTTTTCAACTGTTACATTTCATTGCGTTGTGTCTGGACTATTATTTACTTTAATGGAACTTGTTTCGTCTGTAAAAGTGAACGAGTGTAAGAAAATATGCATGACCGGGTATTCGCAGCTCGGTTCCAAATATTTTCAGGTCTGTTTCTCCTTTTTGAGACATGAAGTCGGTTTAATATCACAAGGATATGTTTCGTTTTCAATTCCCGGCCATAAAAAGGTGGGGTTATTTGTTTTTACGTCGTAGTCTGCTTTCCGATCAGAGTTTTATAAGAATGTAGTGATAACAACTTCTAAATGAAACAAGTCTTTGTGTTTTTGTTTAGCGGAAAGACCGGTGGAGGAGCATCAGCTAGAGCCCAGACTGCTGGATCGCTTCTTGCAGAACTATTTGCAGAAATGACCCTACCGTGCATGGTATGCTTACAGAAACTAGCAGACACCAAGTTAGCGCCATGTGGGCATAGGGTGTGCTGTAAGCAATGCTCTTTTAGAGTGAAGGAGTGTCCAAGGTGTGACAGAACGATTATGGAACGATATGACTTGGGTAAGATCTTTAGATATTTATAGAGCTTTTTAGGCAAAAATGGATTATTATTTTAAAATGCAATCGAATCAAAAAGAAATATCTTCCTTTTTCATAAACGGTTGTTTCTAACATTATGGTTCATATTCCATCTCATTGCTCAACATTGTAATAGACTGAGATTTTTTTTATGGTCGTAAACATGTACAATTATTCTAACATGACTCGCGATTTTCTATAGAAAAATTATGTTATATTTATGAAATGACATCCATTCCAGCGGTGTTCAGCGTTTAATAAACAATGACTTGGAGTACTGATACGCACTATTTAGCCGCGAAGGGCGAAGGCCTAAAACGGCATATCAGTACATAACAACGCTTAGAAGGATGTTATTTCGTTTTGTTTCTTTTAACCTTTATTCACTCATTTCATTACAATTCTAACATGACCAGATTTTACAAAAAGTGCATAAATACAAAGCGTTACTTTCTACGCGAACGCTCATTTAACGTCATGCGGTGCAATATGACGTCATGTTTAGGCTACAGCATATCGATTCCCGCGTTGTTTATGGTTTATTATAAAAAATATAAGTTGTATAATTTACAGAGGGAAGGAAGCTAATCATTGACCCATGCAAAGTACAGTAATTGAAGAATACATACAGACTTCCCAGGCGCTTAGTGTTGTGTAAAATATGTTTACAACAAAAATAGTGTTTTTTGGCCTCATGATGAGCGCTTCTCGGTTTTGCTATGATAATGGACCAAGTCAAGAGTGTATCATATTCATGTAGTTATGTTTTCTTATACAGTCATTCACAGAATGTATACTCGGTAAAATAGTTGGACTAATAGAAGAAATGGGTAATTTGCACAGGTTGAGATAACGTATGCTGTAAATGACTTGATGATCAAGCTAAAACAAATTATATATGTAAATAATGAAGTTCATAAGGTTGTTGTACAGATCCACAATAATGTTTATTTTTACTATACTATCTGATACGCAACACATGCAAATTTGGAAACATAACCTGTCAGTGAGCATATCAGAAATTATATGGTCCACAGTGACTAAACTAAATATGCCTTTATTGTTTTAAGTATCACTTTTTTTTCTATCTTTCCGTTTGTTAAAACTGATTTCTTTGTCAGTTTAATGTATGTAAAAATAACACTCAGCGCGAAGTAAAAATGTTTAAATTCGATTTGATTTTAGTTCACATTGCAAAACATTTACTTTTTAAATTGTCTAAACTGTTATTTTTTCTATTTTAAAGGTCCAATACTAAAGAAAGCGAAAATTCAAATATACTTTAAAAAACACAGAAATAAGTTATTTTCAATAAAAAATGAAAATTGGTATGTAGAAATTCTAAATAAACCACAGTACATGTACAATTATTTTTCTATGCATTATGAACAAAGTTAAAAAGACCTGGGTGGTCATTTTGTCGAATCACTGAGATTTCAACATAATACACATACTTTTCTTCGTGTTCCAAACACTTTCTGTAAATTTAACCTGCAAGTCTTCATTATTTAGCGGTGTCTTGCTTAAGGTAATGTACTTGCCATTGAAATAACTGTCACTTAATTTTCGCTTAGTAGTGGACCTTTAAGTCGCATAAAAATTTTCGACTTTCAATCACTGTGATATTTGTAATATTTCTTCTCTAGTAGCCGGCGATATGGTAATGGAGACGGACATGATTTTGTTCATATGCCGAAATAAATAGAATTGAATTGTTCGTTATTCCGTTTGCTCATGAAAGAGCTTTTGATTCAGTCATTAATGTATTAACATGAATATTATTGTTGGTAAAGAAGCAGATCAGTTTCCGAGTCTTCAAATAATTTATCTGTGATTTTTTACTGAGAATGCCTTTATATTATTGAAGAAAATGTTGAATACATGTTTGTGTATGATAATTAAGCCGGGTGATCAGCTGCTAGGGGTCCGTTGATTGTATATGTATATTATGATATTTTTGCATTGATTACGTAGTGCTCACTGTGTTAGAACTGCTTTAAAATTTAGAATGATTTTTGTCTACAATAAACAATTTTAGATACGAACGACTTTCTTTATGATCGTCCTTTCTAAATAACACTTGGTGCTATGTACTTAACATTTGTTTGCTATCATTTGGCTTTACAATGAACTATCTCTTACAGTTTAGACAATGCCCACAATTCAAACTGGTATTTTTATTAATATTTTGTAGTAGAAAATCTTTACCTTTCATTTTCCTGATAATACCTTTAAAGGCCGGTAAAACAAGTAACTGCCATGCAAGTAGCACAGAACACAAGAAGTCGGACAAGCCTTTAAAACTTGGTGTTGATGAGGTGTCAAACTAATTAACTTCAAAAGTATAACTAATAGAATATTGGTAAAATGAGCTTTTTTTTAAAATGCCGCCCACAGTACAGTAAATAATTCATTTATCTACGAGAAACCGGTGGTGACATTTGAACTTCAATATTTCACGATTTCACACATTCACGATTTCACGAATTTACGATTTCAGGATCCATCCCGCTATTCAGGATGCATTACTTAGCCCTTGGATGTTTGTCTTTTTGTCCGTCCGTGTTGGACGGACGGTTGAACGAAACTTAGAGGTTTAATGTCTTTTTTTGTTGATTTTGAAGAACTAATTTCTTTCAATAAACCTATATTTTTTCATACATGACTGTTGCACATAAGGCGGTAGTTTACGTGTACTTTATTTAATAAATAAATTGTTGACGGAATGAAGAACATTTACACCAGGGTGTAAGCCCTACAGACGGACTGATAAGACAACATACAGGGTAGGACAACAGACATATGTTCGGAAAGATGGACGCAAGCTTTCGAACTACAATTTGGTCATTGACTTAAAAGTTTCGGAACGGCCAAGCTTCTTCCTAAAGTGGAGACATAAATTCATTTGGCCAAAAGACACATCACCACGCACTCAGACTTCTGTTATTTAATCCGTTTCATCATCCGTTTTATCAAACATAGGGAGATTTATTCGAATGTGCAAATGATTTGGTTCGAATACAGCTCTGCTACACCAAGGGAGCTGTATTCGATAAATTGCACCGAATACAGCTCCCCGGGGAGCTGTATTCGGAAGGAGCTGTTTCCGGTGTTACAGACCCTAGCTCTTTACGAATATCTCCTTGGTTATTTTAAGTGCCTAGCGAATAACCCCGACACACGCGAAACTACCACTGGATTTCTAACCTGTTCATTTCTAGATGGATGGGAAACACTGAAAAGCGTTTCTGAAACCCCGGCCAGGATTCGAACCGAGGAACTCCGGATTGGTAGTCCAGAGCCATCGTGCAACCTTCAGAAAATGTTTGCTAGTCTTTTAGACGAGAATATGCGTAAAAGGGCATCCATTGGTACATCCCATATTCTTCTTTAGTACTGAAAGAAGCTAAGATAGGCTTTATGCAAAATTGGCGAAAAAAAAATAAGTACCGGTAGTACATGAACATAAAAGTACGTGCATTTCAGTAAGCTTTTAGTATTACATATTGTAGAAATATTCCAAAGTCATAAAAAGACTACCAGAGCTTAATCTATACTTTTCTCCTCGTACAATTTAATATTGTATATATATTATACATTTGTATATAATTAAAATACATCGCGAGAAATTGATAAATGTCCCAAGAATCATACAAATCCATCGATGGTTATATTGCGCCTCGAAGGCACTGCTAGCGATTTCAGTTCTTTTGTTGAATTCATTGGAACAAATCCAAGTACTGTGTAGAGGTCCTTACAAAAGTAGTCTATCACTTGCACTTTGAGTAAATCCAATTTTTCTCGCCACGAAACCGCAACTTCCTCTACGTTACTTCGTAATATTCCATAATATTGGCTGCGTGTATTTTTATTGGCATGTGTTGTATTATGGACCCATTGAAATATCGTGTCAGTAAATGACATTGCGAGAAATTGGTATATGTATTTTGCACCGTCTAATGGTCTTGCAGTCAAAGCTTCATACAGAACAATCTTAAGTCTATTCGGATATGATTTCTGAAGTGCCATGTTCCAAAGAACATCTTTATATATCACTGAACAAAGGTACTGAGAATGCGGTATAACGTTTTGTGCCATGGAAAACTCAACAGATCGGAGACGTGATGACGTAACTGCTCGCGGATCTCGAATTAAGTGTACAACTTTTAAATTTGGCCATAGCCTCATCAATATACCAACCAATTCCATTTGAATTCGGATGGTTTTTATAATACGGTGAGTTGATTTTGCACAGATGTTTTCCATTTTCTTAACACACTGATTAAGTGATGAGGATTTTAAACATTTACGTAGAGCCAATTTAGGCTTTCCACTTCTAATGTTTCGTTTAAGAATGTTCTTGAAAACTGGATGCAGTTTGGACATTTGGCATGTAAAAAGTTTGTGAATCGTTGTCAATATCGTTGTATGTCTTTCGAGTAGACGTGTTGGTTGTCTGAAATGAAAATGTGAATTTTCTAGTCTTATTAGGTTAAAACACTGGATTTTCGATACCTGTGCTGCATTCCGTTTAGTACGCTAATCTATAACTTGGTTTGAGAACTTGGCAGTCCACTCTCTTCGAATCAAATGTTATTTAAACAAGTACCACCGTTGTTATAAATAATAATACCAACTAAAAGTGCACAAAAGAAAAGACATCGATTGAAAAAATATATGACTGTTTACGGGAAACCTTTTGAGCACCCTTCGTAGGTTTTCGGAATATGTTGCATGTTACCGTAAGTAGAATCGATACATAGGTTCCTATCGATAGCATTACCGTAAAAGTCGTCAAAATGCACCTCAAACTCATTCCAAGGATTTTTTTACGCTAGAATAGATTAAAGCATGGCATAACCTACCTGCATGTGTTGTTATTAAAGCAAATCAAATTGACATCGATTGAAAAAATATATGACTGTTTACGGGAAACCTTTTGAGCACCCCTCGTTGATTTTCGGAATATGTAGCATGTTACCGTAAGTAGAATCGATGCATAGGTTCCTATCGATAGCATTACCGTAAAAGTCGTCAAAATGCACCTCAAACTAATTGCAAGGATATTTTATGCTAGAATAGATTTTAGCATGGCATAACCAACCTGCATGTGTTGTTACTAAAGCAAATCAAATTCTCCCTGTAGTATCCCGAAGATACTGCTTTTTGTAGTGGCTCGAACACATAAAATGTATTTTTGGCTTGGCTGGTCATAGCTCCCAGCCAAGAAGATCCTGAACGACCATACGTTACTATTAATATAAATGTAGCCGATAAATGTTTAGTATTCAGTCGAAGTGTCTCGTTAAATGAGCTGCTGCCTGAAGAACCATTCTCTGTAAAAGAAGTTACAAAGTATAGAAGTACATTGATTCATTTATTACATGTATCTGTAGCAGTCTCTAATACATATGACATTCTAACGTTACTCGCTTGCCAAAATCAACGTGCAGTCAACTGTGTCTTAGGGAGCCAGTCGATGGATTAACTAGAAATGGCAAGTTTCAGGAGTACTGGCTGTTAAAGGCAGATACATTCTACATTCAGGTAATCTCTTGGATAAGTTTAACTATTGCGCCTTCCTTCGTGTAATTTATTTGGATGCGCATTCACGCCGGCATTGTTAAAAATTATGGCATTCCAGTATGATATATGCATGGACGCATTTATCTTAATAATTCCGGCTAAGTACAGAATTTGTTGCTTTTGAAATTTGTATATACATGTGTACACATGTGTTGGTATGCTTTTACCGTACGCTGAATGCAATGCACATAAATTTCGTGTTGGGTGAGGGCGCCGGGGCTTAAAATCCCAAAGGCTTAAATTAGCATGCTTCATTTCAAAAACCGATTTAAAATGTGCTGATAGCAACTGTAAAACTGCGCTATGGAAAACCCAGATCAAGCTCCAGTTTGAATGTAGCATACGATAAGACCATATTACAAAAAGACACCACATACAGCTTCAAACGATTGCAGAATAGTTCATAGCTTACGGGCTCATTACACAGTTTTTTACTGACTCTGGTGTTAGAAATTGAAGCGCTATAATGATTACGGAATATAATCACATGCATATCACGGAAATGTACGAATATTCACGAAATGTGCGCGCTTGTCAAATCTATGAATAATAATGTTATTTCACTGAAAACCTTATTTACGAACGATTACATCTGTATTCACATAAAAATAAATTACTTTAAAATTACGTGCATTCCCGGGAGAGAAGTCATGTGACATAGTTTTCCACTCTTGACTGATTAATGAGTGCCAGGTAAGTAATGTTGCAAAAAAGCAGATATGTTGAAAATGATTATATATTATATTACCGTTATCCGCCTCGCCAAGAGGCTTGAAGTTAATAACATCAGGATCATTGTGTGTGTGTGCCTTTCTTTCTTCGTCGTTACTGCTATATGTTATATTTGCATTGTGTTGTATTGCATCTGAAACGAAAATGTGCATATTAGCTTAAAAACACGATAGTTACATCTTCATCTCTATTGATGATAGTGATTAGAACTCACTCATTCAAAACAAGGCACGTTCTGACATTGGACATTCAGGAAAAACTTGTACACAGACTACTTACACTGCCAGTTTCCCTCATTCCACAGTGATGAGAGTATCTCCAAAAGTAACAAACATAATTATACTAATTGTAACAGTTTCTTCGAAGATAATGGTTGTGTTCTTTGTGAACATTGGACACCAGTTGAACAAACAAAAATAGACTCTGAACCAGTATAATAGTTGTAAACAGTTGTGTGCCTCATTTGAAGGTTATCTGGAAAATTAATTAACACATTTTTCGATGACTTCAAGTGGTTCAGTGATTTTTGTGAATTTATGATAGAAGTCTGTGAAATGTTAAGCGTAAATTTCACCAAAATCGAGAGATTCGTTGCTCACAGATGGCTATCACCCTATGACCTAGCTCTTAGCACACATATTTTGATAGATGCTTACGTTGTGTTTTACAATTCCAAACCAGACAAGACAGTGTATGAAGCAAATGTATCGAAATTCTGCAAGAAAAAATATGTAACGCAGGAAGGTTGAAACTGATCACGGGAGGTACGTTTGAATCTGTCCAAGAAGAAAATGACAGACAAAAAGCAAAGATGTGTTTTGTACCAGTTGCATAACAAGCTGTCTTAAACGTTCATTGACAGGCATTTCCTTGCATGTTTCATAAAGCAAAACTTTATTGTACTGAATTCTGAAAACAACTTAAAGAATTTGATTTGGAGAACGACGAAGGTGAAAAGTACTTGAAGATGAAGAAATGTAATGTATGGCTCAAAACAGAGAACGTCATGAACAAAGTTGAAAAAAAAAGATCCAGTAGTTAGGAAATTCAAAACTCCTTGTCAGCTGCAAATGTTTAATGTGCATTTCATATGCAAAAACATTACCTCTTAACAGCCAGATTTTTCGTGCACTCTTCTGTTGTGACGAATTGTTTAAGCATGACACAGAGGGAATGAAGATCTTAGAATTTATGTCCTCATACTTTTTATTCATGTTGAACGAATGTAAAGTTAAGGTGATTTGCGAGAAATAAGAAATTACATTGTTGACACAAGGATACACTGATAATCCGATGATATTGTTCAGTGGTGGGGGACAGTAAAAAAAAGAAGAAAATTTCTTCTCTGTACAATGTTGTGTTTGCAACTCTAACAATATTCCGTGGGTCAGATGTAGAAGGAAGCCTAAACATCATGGGTGATGTAACTGGTGTAAGAACAGCAAGTCTCAACGTTCAGACTTTTATATAGTGCCATTCTGACTAAGTTTTGATTAATAGCAAGACAAACCACTGCAGCTGTGAAAATGGTTAGGCAAAATAATCCAGTAACTGACCCTGTTGACATACATTTGTGCATTAAGGTTTGCAGCAGCGGCAAGAGGCTATGAAAGATACAGAGAATAGACTGAGAAAAGTTAGTAAGGATAGAAACAAGTAAAATAGAAATTAAAATTAAAACGACAGGAAAACAGGAGACCATTTATGCCAAACATGTTGATGCATAGGTAAAGCGTGCAAAGAAGATATTCATAAAAGCTAGAATCTGTTTGTGAACACAAACTTGAAGCATCATAAGAAATGAAAGCAAATCAATACTAGTTAGGTCTAATGAATCACGAAGATAAGTTAATGTTCTTGGCCGTGATATGAGATCAAATGATAAATAATAGAATGTTTGTCAGCTTGCTTTATTTGTTGGATTGATTGATTGTGTATTTGCTAGTCACTCAGGATTGTGTTTTATTTACATATATAATATTATATGTTTATTACATAATGGTGAGGATGCAGTATAGGTTTCACGAATCATGCTTTATGTGAAAATCATGTAGAACACTCTTCATCATCAGTAATAAAAATACATAGTAAAATAAAATAGAAAAAAATATATATTTGTATAAAGATTTTGATCAGGTTTGATCATGGACAAAATACACTTTTAACTGGCTTCATTTTCTTTAAGTAAAACATTTTTACCATAGTTTGTGTTTTCATGTGATTATCCATTTGTATAAGCATGACTGATAATTTTACCAGTACGAAAATTAAAATGGTACCAGTTGCAAAGGTTACGTCAAAGACAGAGGTTCTAACTAAAACAAAAACCAAAGTCAGCATTACTGAATATAGTAATGAACATATTAAGACCAAAGGTCAGTAGCCTACATGACAGAAATGCAATTTGACATGTTTGGATTTTGCCTCAAAGTGATCTGAAATGTTAGAAAGTCCAGGCGCTTTCGGGGTATCCGCACCCCTTGCCCCCCCCCCCCCGACAGGGCTCTGTCCTGCACACGCATGGGGTTTTAGCGGCCCCCTTGACCCTCCGCCTATCTTTCTCTCTTTTTTCGAACAGCTTTCCTCACCTCTGATTTACAGTCTTTGCGGTCACAATTTAAGGGAAAGTGTTGTCAGTTCGAGATATGCTAACACATTTCTTTATTTGTTGACCGTTGGTAAAAAAAGGCTGAACAACGTTTTAAATTTATATCATGATCAAAGCAAACAATCAAAATTTAATTACCCCTCTTTTTGCTGCAAAAATACGAAGGTTGTCAATAGAAATAACGCAACAAATACAGAAAAGCGTTTATTGTTTGAACATTTACTGTATTTCAACATATCTAAAAGCAAGACAGTGTTAAATTCTGCTCATTATCCAAACTGAAGCCATGTACATTTTAACTACAAAGTTTACGTATTTTAATTCAACCAAGACAAAAAGACACCGACATTTACCAAACCTTCAAATTATAGACTCTTGAAACTGTTATTTGTGTATCAAAATGAAACTTGACCCCTTTAAATGTCTTTCTCTTAAACTTTAGACCTTACCTGTTATTGTTCATAGGGGCAACTTTCACGAGTAATACCACCTTTGTTATATTATATCCTTTTATAAGTACTTACCCATGAACACATGTCATGGTTAAGTACGCGATAAACTACTAATATAGTATGTATGTAAACAGACACATAATTTATACACCTAACTACATGAATTCATTGTACAAGATCTACATGAAGTTAACATCCAATTGACATGGGATACTACTACTTGAAATTATTTGCATTTAAAAAAGTAGCATTTAATGTTATTTTAGCAAAGTTCAATGAGTGTAACTCTGTTTGTTTTGCACAAAACAGCTTCCGAGTGAAAAGAAAATATTCTCGAAAAATACACGACGGTGCTCATATGGAATATAATCTATAGCACTCCGTCAATACCAAACCATGTAAATTGACTCAAAGTATAATGATTACTGACTGCACTCTTCATTGAATAATTTGAATGATCTCCCTTTCGTATTTTCAATAATAAAAAAAACTTACTTCAGGACAAAATCGATTTTTTAAGGGTGAGATGTGCCTCAAATTTAATGTTCGAATGTACAATGTGAAAGACACGTCACATAGTTTTGGTAACGTTTCGTACAAATTTAATTTTACGATAAAACTCAAACAAAACTCCAAGTCATATATCTCCATTTCGACGTGACAAATCCTTGTAAAGCGGCTACGGCGTCAATTTGTTTACTTCGACTTTTATACCAGTTAATAGCTCAAACTATCCTGAATTATGCACAGTGTGAATTTCATGAGAATATTCGAGAAATAAATTTGAGGCGCATTCCACCTTAAACTGGTTAATATTTCGAGGCAAAAAACGCTACAGCGTAAAAGCCTGTTTTACTAAAGCGGACTGGTAAAAATGTGACGTCAGTAGCTATTTTTGAAGTACTATGAAGACAGAAGTTATATTTGCGGCAGTGCTGCAGAAACTGTAAAACGATATTAAAACGCTTTAATCAAGAAAATTTACATGGCATTTGAGAAGAAAAATCGAGAAATACACCTGAGGCACATTCTACCTTAAACAAGAAAGTTGTATTCATCAGTGTGTTCCTCTTAACAAGTTCTTAAAATTGAAGATAAATTATTTTCTGACTTGCCGTTCCTTTTGACTTTAATAATCAATTAAGCAACGGACCCGTCGAGCCGAGGAAGGTTTCTTAATATAGTCATCAGTATATTCTATGTCCCGATGTAATACCAGTTTTGTATAACAGTTTTCTAGTTCCAACATGTTGCAAAGATACGCAGAGCAAAACAATTTAAAACATACACACCTTTCGGCTGCAGAAAGATAAACGTTGTCAGTACAAATGCTGCACAGATTATAGCTAAGTGTGTAGTCCGTGAAAATTTACTGTATTTCAACATTTTAAATTTTATTATCCAAACTGGAGTCATGTAAAAAAAATTATACTGTAATTTTGTTAAGTCAATCGAGACGAAAAGTCATCCTAACAGGCTATTTTGAAAATTGATACTGCCACTTCTTTTCGTATACTTGTACCTAAGATAACTTTTTCGCTTAACACCATTGTTAACGATGACAGTTACAAATCCTTCCTCCTCTCAATATCTGAAATGAAAATTTGCACCGTACCATTTATTGCTTATAGTGGTAAATTTAATTAGTGTATGGTGAATACGAGTTCAGACAGACACTCTTGTTAAATGTGAGGATTTTCAAATCCTAACATTTATTGTACCCAGTTTCTGAGAAGAGCACTTTCTACTTTTAAAACTAGCCCTCAATTTTAAATAATCCTTCAGATTGATCACATCTCATATTTGTAGAAAGTAACATAAGTAATCAACAGTTTTGGTGTTGGTATGATTGCAATGATTTATATTGTTTCAAAGATAAGAAAAATATGCGACAATTTATCATAAAAAAGAATTTGGTCAATTTTTCTAAGTTAATGTGCATAGGTTGTAAGTACTTCTTAAACATTCGACAGATACATCATTATGGCACTTAAGTGGTCTGTTTCTTACTACGCAGTTTAGACATGCACTCCGATCAAACGCGCTTAAAGTGACACACCTCATACACGGTTTATACTGGCAATACTTGGTACCCAACATTGCATTTATAAACGCCATTTCATCGGTTTAATGCAAATGTAGGTTATTATAACAGACGGAATGTCGTTCTGGTTAACTACGCGGTTACGATATGTTTTCACTCCAAAATCGAAAGTACTAGTAACGAAGATACTACGCAGTTGGTAGTTTAAAGATGATTGTTATTTAACTATAGAATTTATGTAGAAAAGAAGCGGTTTTTAAGTTGCTGTCGCTACTAGCGATAATTGTGAAATATACCCTCTAACTGCCATCGTGGTGTGCATTTGTTATATAGTTGAACATGCGAAATAGACTGTTAAAATGCACCGAAGATTTTGTTAGTAAGCTAGTAGCAAAAAAGGTTCGTCTTAAACCACCTTTTCAACAGTGTTTCAATAGACAGGTTTCCTAACTATCGTTGAATGAAATTATTGATTGTGATTCATTCACTTTGAAATACCTACCAGTCGTGTGTTTTAAAAGCATGGTTCAGTGTAATGAAATAACAAAAATTGAGCCGCGTCATGGGAAAACCAACATAATGGACTTTGCAACCATGCAAGCAGGCTGGTCTGGGTCGATACTGGTCGCCCATCAATGTGTTAGCAGTTTCTGTTTTATGCTGTGTTTTATGGTATATGTTACATGTACCATACGACTGTTTTATCGTGAACGGGCTAGATAGGAATGTTCGGGTTTAACACCCGACGGGAAACAATTTGTTATGAATGGAACACAAATAGAAAGTTGTTTTATTATTTCGCGTATATTATGTATTATACCATGAATGCAATCGATCATTAATTTTCATGTCGATATTAAAGAAATGTGTTGTGTTAATGTTTACAATGGCACACTGTATCGGCAAAACGGACTGACTCCAATTTAACGATAATGCTCCGACTAACGTAACGAACCGGCTCCGATAAAAAATGGCTGATTTAGTAAACAAAACCCAAGTCAGTATAACAGATTCGTGTATTTTATATGGTAAATCGCAACTTCTGAAGAAACGAGTAATCTTACAGAATGCTCACTTCTTTCCTGCATGGCCGTAGCTTGTCGGCTTTAGACATCGACGCGTGTGAAAGTAATGCAAGTTGAATGCAGAGGATTCAACGGTAAAAAGTGCAAAACACACCCAAAATGCATGGATTTTGCTCAAAATTATCGAAGTTAAGGTGTTTAGCATAAAAGATTTGCATTGGCATGGTACTTTGGGTCAAATGTCGTAAGCATGTTCCAACACTTTACCGATCTGCTATTTTTATAGGCAAAACTTACCCATTTGAAAATACAACGAGTCATGCTCCAATTGATGATACAACGAAAATGTTCCAATTCGTGTTTCACAGATCATTTTCACAGACGTTTTTCAAAAATTACAAATATAAGAGTTTTTTAGGATTTGGTTTAAACAATATTTTATTCAATGCATTGCATGAACAATATGTCACCTTCATAATATATATTCAGGATCGAGCAGAAAGCTGTAACCTTATTTAAAACTCTCTCCTTTTATTTAAAACGCTCTCCTTTCAGTCTTTCGTGAATGGTTTTATAATATTAGTACGTAAATAGTGAACATATCTATCAACATAATATGCTGTTACTACAAAACTAATGATTGCTATAGGAGTAGGGTAATTACGCTCTCTTGACCAGTGAATAACGGTCATTATCATCGGTCTAATACCTTAACACGGAAGTGTCATACTCCTCGTTGGGATGTAACCTATGGTCGAATAATTGATTTTCCCAAGCCTACATATATAACTTGTTGACCGAGAAACGTAGTATGTATGTATAGTCACCAAAAGGCAACACTGTCAAGTTATATAACGCACCGTCTTTAATCAGTAAAATACAATCTGCAATATAAGAAATCAAAGGACTGAAAGCACTGGAATCGATTGTCTCTGAGCAACACAGACTGTACACATACATGTGTAAATATCAGGACAACCCTTACACGAGTAAAGTTATAAACTGGAGACACAACTGTCCAAACGTTTTGACCTTTAACCATATGTCAAATTTTACTTTTCAGATGAACCCATGTGCTCACTTTTTACACTCAGTGACTATGTTCACCTACCCTATGAAGTATCATAGCTGTGCTACGTAACTGAGAAGTAGATTAAAAAAAAAACTGAACAAAAAATTCAAAGTTTGCACAACTTTTATTGCCATTCAATATTTATGGGATTTGCCCATAGGGATGATTGTATTGTGCCAATTGATTGATTCGGATTTAACGTTGCACTCAGCAGCTAATGTCGTATGGCAACTTCCAGCTTTCACAGAGGAGGAAGACCCTGGGTGCCAATTCGAGCATTATTTCAGTCACAGGTGTGCACCTGACTAGAACCTAGATAGCTTGCAGACACAAAAGTATCCGACCCAAATAGGGCACGAACCTATAGCGGTGAGGGACAAGTGATCATCAGTCGGTGACCTTAACCACTGGGCCACAAAGGCCATTGTAAGATGCCAAGCAATTGTCTGTTTCAAGGCTTTTATAGTTACCGAGATAACGAATTTTTAGAAAGTTTAACCAGATTTAAGACGACACTGCCAACTGACGTCAAGAAGGTTATGACAATGTCTCTTCTGGTTTTCATATAAGAGCTAAAAATGGATAAATCTTTTGTTACTGATTCAGTTTATACCGATTGTAGAACAGTACTTGCAGCTTATATTAACTACCCCGATGAGTGCTTCCTGGGGCTTTGACAAATACTCGCTCCGAATTAACGGATTTTGAAGGTCTCAGTAAAAAATGGACCAGGATGAACTATAAAAATAAAACAGGAAGTATTCTTTAATTTGCTGACTCAAAAGGAGTTTACCATTGGTTTCAGCTGCTTTTAAAATCTAGATACCGTGATGTCAATGTTAATGAAAGAACGAAAAAGATAAACGGTACCTTTCAAGCTTTCAGGCTTCAGGCTAAACTGTGAAGTTCCTGAAGGAGGTTTTTGTCTATGGTTTAATAGGCCCATTGACTTGTGAACATGCACTGACTTTGAACTTTCCCGGCACTTGGTGCATAGCTACATATTTTTCAAGGAAAGGTTAAGGCACCATAAACGAAGTTATATATGAAATCAGTATACAATGTACTAGATCATTGTGGCACAGTCTTACAAATCACAGTAATATACATTCTAGCAATGCTTACATAAGCAGTGTATATAATACTAAGCGAAAGTAGGACGAGAACACTAAAACAATGAAATATAAATAAAGAGTTCTTTCACTTTTTTAGTTCACTCCGTGTCCAAAGTTACTATAAAAAACTCAAAAGTTAGATAAATGGAAATTTAATTTAATGGATTATTAATTTAACTAAACTGTAGCGGTAATGCGGAATTATGTGATATAATTATGTTTTTTTCTTCTTATACTGTGTGCTTAAAACAATTTTATACGGTAACGTGACGGTAATATTATCTCTTGTTTTACAACGAGAGTTCATTGGTCAGATGGTGTCATAATAGAAATATGGTGCATTAAGTTTAAGGCTTTTACGGAGTTAAAAGCAATTAAAGACATTCTCTAGACATATAAAGTATGATAAACATTATCATTTACAATTTAAAAACTTACTAAATATGTACATTTGTTGGTACATTTTACAATAGTTTTGGAAAGTCCTAAAATTTGCCATAAACAATTCAGCCATATGAACATTAACATTGTTACCGAGATAACGAATTTTTAGAAAGGTTAACCAGATTTAAGACGACACTGCCAACTGACGTCAAGAAGGTTATGACAATGTCTCTTCTGGTTTTCATATAAGAGCTAAAATGGATAAATCTTTTGTTACTGATTCAGTTTATACCGATTGTAGAACAGTACTTGCAGCTTATATTAACTACCCCGATGAGTGCTTCCTGGGGCTTTGACAAATACTCGCTCCGAATTAACGGATTTTGAAGGTCTCAGTAAAAAATGGACCAGGATGAACTATAAAAATAAAACAGGAAGTATTCTTTAATTTGCTGACTCAAAAGGAGTTTACCATTGGTTTCAGCTGCTTTTAAAATCTAGATACCGTGATGTCAATGTTAATGAAAGAACGAAAAAGATAAACGGTACCTTTCAAGCTTTCAGGCTTTTAGGTTTCAGGCTAAACTGTGAAGTTCCTGAAGGAGGTTTTTGTCTATGGTTTAATAGGCCCACTGACTTGTGAACATGCGCTGACTTTGAACTTTCCCGGCACTTGGTGCATAGCTACATATTTTTCAAGGAAAGGTTAAGGCACCATAAACGAAGTTATATATGAAATCAGTATACAATGTACTAGATCATTGTGGCACAGTCTTACAAATCACAGTAATATACATTCTAGCAATGCTTACATAAGCAGTGTATATAATACTAAGCGAAAGTAGGACGAGAACACTAAAACAATGAAATATAAATAAAGAGTTCTTTCATTTTTTTAGTTCACTCCGTGTCCAAAGTTACTATAAAAAACCGAAAATCCTTGCACGATGTGACAGGCAGACTTTTGTTTCTAGTGACGCTGATATTCATTCTGTACGCTAAAATGCAATTTACAATGTTAATTAAAGACATATTGTTTGATCTATAGACACTATCAAATACTTTTTTATCTGTTAATTGTAGTGTTTGTGTTACTTTCATCTGTTACAACCTGTTCTTTTTCACATTTTAACATGTAACGGGTATAGACCGAGAAGCGGACGAGGACAGGTGATAGATATACAAATAGTTTCTTTGTAGTTGAAACTTAAAAATACATTGAATAACATTTGTATGCAAATGCGCCAAAGAAAAAGATGAGTCAATCAAGAAAGAAAAAAAAACATTGGTAAACTTATGCAACTCCTTTTCTGATGACAACAACAGGTGGATAGTTAAGATTGTGAATTTTCAACGCATATCTGACACAAAATGTTTGCTGTCAACCATGAAAACGATCATACTGTTTGTTCTCGTCGGCTTATGTTTCGCAGGTAAGTGAAGATCTTATAAATATTTAATCATACAAGCGGGATAGATTATTGTGAAAGCAAAACGGCATTATAGGATAATTTGAATAGCTTATTACATAAATAACTTTCATCTTACATCTTCCACGTGATTTAATACCTAGTAATTTACACAGAAACAACGGTAATGTGCTGTATTTAGCTTTTATTTAACTGTAGTCCAGCCAACATGTGTACAAGCTTAGCTCGGAATAATTTGTGTCTACAACTAGAGACGAAGTTTTATTGAAGTCATATAAAAACTTAAAAGTTTTTAACAGTTGTAAGTGTAATCGAATTTGAAAGGCTTCCACTATTTTGCTAAACTAATAGCTTTCGGTCTTATTAAAACGACTTTTACAAAGTATACATGCCATGTCACTGAGAAACATGGAGTAACAAGACGAAGGACTATTTCACAAGTAAACACTACTCTTTATAAAATTGAAATTTGTTTTGTGATTCTAATTTTATTCAAACCAACAGGTTAACAAATTTCAATATAGATCTTTATGCTCAAAGAGTATAACTTGAAATATCCGAATCTTTTCCTTTTAAACTTTACAGGGTTTCATTACAAATACAATAGCTATTCAAAGTTTCATCATAATTGATGTCTAGTCTGATATATTTTTGAAACGTTTTCAAGAATCTGGTGGTTACATGTACTTGAAAGATGTGATTGCCTGCTAGTTTTACGTTTGTCAGTATCATGGGTTATGTAGACTAATATCAAGACAAACATACTAAAATGATATATAGCAAAACAAGAGGAATGTATTAGTTCCCTGTTTCTAATAAAGGAAACAATTGGATATATTTTGCTTTTTCTGTAACTATAAATTGTAATTATTAAAAAAGTGACAGTTTGTCATCAAAGTACATGTAGTAGTAAACTCTAGAACTTGTAGATTTTATTTTCAAACGATGTTTTAGGCATAACTTTCATTGCCCCTTAATCTTTTGTGATTCAAATTAAAGCGACACTGCTAGATAGAAAAGTTTTAATAAGTGTAGTTACATGTATCAGCATGTATCCTTTGGTCAATACGTCATGAAGAATATTAAAATCAGTAATTAGATTTGTTATCAGCATTCTCGTTTTTATTAATTATTATATTATTTTTATAGCAGCGATACAGAAACCAGATTTCAAAAAGAAAAGAAATGACGTGTCACCTACATCAAAACAAGATGGCTAGATAAATGAAAAATCAGCAGAGGTACCAGCAGCCAAAAGACACATGCGCAATGTACTACGGAATCCTGAACCAAATAGCAAAGCAACAAGGAATATCATTAAGCCTTTAAGGCATAAGAAACAAGCAGAAAGCGCGCGACCGGAAACTAAAGATAACGATAACGTGAAACGAGATCATTACATGTACAATTATTATAACGATGGATGGGAATACCTTTTATGCATTTTAGTATACATCTACACTCCTCAATTTTTTCAGTATCGCATTTGGACTGAATTTAGTAATTGCCTGCAATCAAATATGCAAGATTTACGAGTTGCTTTGCAATTATTGTAGATCTTTCAAAATGTTAGATAACATCCATTCATATTTACTATGTAGCAAAACCGTTAATTCGTTTTATTTGGTTGAAAAGCATGTATAATTGTTATGAAAGTATCAATTTAATGTTCAGTGTCAATTAGAGAAAGTGTTATCTCTACTTTAGTGAAGTTTGATAAATAAGTG
This sequence comes from Saxidomus purpurata, assembly GCA_022818135.1. NCBI lineage: Eukaryota > Metazoa > Mollusca > Bivalvia > Venerida > Veneridae > Saxidomus > Saxidomus purpurata. The sequence goes on from JAFMSR010000507.1 coordinate 31,469, forward strand.
TAATTTCTTGCGATTTAAAACATCAATGAAGATGCAGTTTATGCTTTTCTTTTCCAGGAGAGTGGTAAAACCGCTGATGATCAGAGTGCGAAAGTCAACGAAACGATTGAGAAAACTGAGAATCCTCCGAGATATTCGACTGGTACTGGCATGAATAAAGCATGACAATTGAAGGAAGTTTGGCCGTTACAAAATAAGAGTTATGTCAATGCAAAACATACGGTTGCCAAGTTTAGCCTGAAATAAAATGCATTGACTTTTCGCCGACTCTTTACCTGAACAAAAAAAGATTTTTCTCTGACCAAAAACTTTATTTATTATTATATGTTATGTGTTGTTTTTTTTTCTGTAGTATAAAAGGATATATTATCCGTTGATATCTATATAATCTGAGTCGTTAGGCAAGGGTTATACATCATATCGAGTCGTGGCGGTAAATAAATCCAAATACATGTGTGTGGTCATATACAACGTAAAAAAAACCCAGAACAATTAGTTAGCATTCCTTTTCTTAGATTTTAAACGATTCGGTAAATGTTTAATTAATTTAAATGGCTGAACGGAAGCATATCCTGTCATGTTTAGCGTGGGGTTCAATGACGGGATGGGCCAAGTATATACTACCCAGCTCGATAATACATGTATCAATATTCATATACGGATCGTTGACATATCAGAAACCTGAAATTTAGGGGAGGGTAATAAAAACGAATATCCATGATTGACTATCTTCCAGAAAAATAAAAGCATCAACCTTTTGACATTTTAAAACTACATATAGAACAGTATATTAACCCATTCATAATCTTACCTAATCAGGATATTTCCATTCATTTCATAATATTTTTGCACATGACTATTCACTTCTTTACTTTAAGCGTCTTCGACTATGTAACTAGAGAAGCAAGATTTCATAGTCAAACAACTCGGGTGACTGCACAATGTCCACACTTGTCATCCTATTTTAATGAGATGAAAATAAAAACATTTTACGGGTATCATAATATGGGTATTTATCTTAGTCAGCGATGT
>JAFMSR010000507.1:37500-49886 GCA_022818135.1 Saxidomus purpurata
CTGTAAAATTATAGAAACTATTTGTAAGAAAATTTTAACAAAACACTCATTCAAACATATCTAGATCAATTAGATCTGTGGCCGTGCGGTATTGCAATATGTATACCAACACCCCACCACCTCCAAATCCCCACCGCCTCGCACTCCACCCCACCACCTCATTTGAGAAATTGGTAACTTTGGTAACTGAAATTCGAGATTTTCGCCAACTTATAATCGTTCTAGAGACTACAATTTATGGAATTTTGTTTCGACAATTCGTGCAAACGGTAGTCTCAACATTTCTACTGGTAACTACATTGCCCGATTTTTTAAAGTTCTTCAACAAAATAATTTTAAACAAAAGTTACAAAAATCATACTAACATTTCTTGTTTATTTGTTAGAACCCCTCCACCTCGGAAGTGTGTTCCCCGCAATTTCTTTTCACCTCATTTTTTGGTGGTGGGGAGAGTTAACTTACCGTGTACTAACAGTATTAAGAGTTGATCATATTCAAATTGACAACATACACATTTAAAAACAACTTAAGAATCAGTCGGAAAACTGTTCTCTGCTTATACATATTATGTTATTAAGAAGAAACATTAAAAACGAGCGAACATTCCCGAGGCGAAACATATGCATAAAACAATGGAAACAATACGTATTAAGACACTGGAAATTACATTAATTAAATTAAAGATTAAACAGCATTAAGACTAAGTAAGAGACCTTTTCATTGGCAACATTAAAAATGTCAGTGATATCCAGTGAAAGTTTGGAAACAATGAAAGTCAAAGATTTAGATTAGGACCAGCACCTTTGACCTTTAGAAGACAATGAAACTCATTTTGTACTGTATTTGAGAAACAATGTATTGATCCAAGTACAAATGTAATATAGGGCCAGTTTGTTTTTGACCTTTTAACATGACAAAACATGATGTTTGTAACTCTCTTGTTGACTGGTAGCCAACTGAGGGATTTAAAATGTTAAGGAGCTATATGAACTCTGGAATTAAGATGAAGCTTTGTGTGCAATGAGTAAAATGACATTTAAAAAAAAAATTACTTGAAAGTAGCAACATGTACACATGTAATAGTAAAATACATTTGTTCGCAAAATATGCGTTAACAAAACATTAACAATTTGAAACTTGTTAACACTTTTTTATTGTTTTTCTAACAAGTTTATATAGCAATATATGTATAAAAATTATCTTAGAAATGTAAGTATGGCTTATACTATGTTAGGTAAAGTACGCCAAAAAATACCAGAGACAAATTCTTATATATAATCTACTTGTTACATTCCGAGGAACAGATGTTTTCTGAAGGCATTGTAGGTTGTTATGAGGAGAAAATAATCAAAACAGATAAAGACCTGAAACTATTCTAACCGAGCAACAAAAATGAAACGCATCATTTTAGCTACCATTCACATGTGAAATTCGATTAAATATAGCATGGGAAATATTTCGCTAAACGAAGCGAATTTTCCACCACATTTATTCTTAAAGCTTTATGTTTAATCTGTATGGTTAATTTCAATTGTTTTTTATTGGTATCGAGGGAATGGGTTGGGATAGAGTAGAGTTAACGTTGTTTCTACACAATAAGCATTTGAAAATGAATCATAGACGTGTCTTGACGATGAAGGTAATGAAGTCACTATGCCTTAATGGCACTGCCAGGTGGAGAAATCGTATATGTACATTGAATATACATGTAGTTATTGAAAGAAATGAAATAGTCTTACCTGGGAAAAGTATAAGTATCATAAGCACCTATCCGACCGAAGGTCCTTGCACGATGTGACAAGATGACTGACAACATTATTGTAGTGACGACTATATTCATTTTGTTAATTAACGATATATTGTTTGATGTATAGATTGTATCAAAGGCTTCTTTTTTATCCTTTAACTGTAGTTTGTGTGTGTGTATTTTCACTGTAATATTCTGTTTTTTCACATATTCAACATGTAAAGGGTATAGACCGAGAAGCGGACGAGGACAGGTGGTAGAAAATGAAAAAGAGTTTCTTTGTAGTTGACACTTAAGTATACATTGAATTACATTTACATACAAATGAGCCAAAGACAAAAAGAACATTTAATAATGAACGTTTGAACAAATCACACTTGTAATTTATTTTTCAACTCCTTTCTGCATGACAAAAGACAGGTGGGTAGATAGAGATCTGTACCACACGAAATAATAATGACACATTTCATTATACTACAATGAAGATGTCAGTTATTGCAATATTAACAAGACATGCAAGAGGGTAAGATACAAGTATATTTAAGGAGTCAAAAACGTTCAAACCGTCACTGTGGATTTTCAACGCAGATCAGGCACATAGCGTTTGCTGTCAACCATGAAAACTATCTTACTGTTTCTTCTCGTCGGTTTATGTTTCGCAGGTAGGTGAAAATTGTATACAAATTTAAAATCATACAAGCGTAATATGTTATTGTACAAGCGGACCGGAATAGGGTTGTTTACATAGCTCATGTTATTTACATCGCTACATCTTCGCTGTGGCACAATACAAATCACTTCAATTAGGAAAACCGGCTATTTGATGTATTAAGCTTTTATCAATGTGAGTCTAACCAACATGTGTACATGGTAAGCTCGAAGACATTTTCACTATACTTTGTTGCTACAATCGGAAGACGAAGTTTTAATAATGTCATCTAAAATCTGAAAACAAAATTTTAAAGTAGTTGTTTTTACCTAATGACATTTCAAATATTTCCCAAAGTTTAAAAATAAACATACATTGTACAATGACACTGAAACATATGACGTAACAAGACGACGGACAACTGCAATAATTTGTTTTGTGATTCTTAGACTATTCAAAACGATAAGTTCACAAAGACTACTTGTCTGTTTAGTGCTTAAACGATGTTCAAACACTTGACTTTTTAATATCCGCCACTTTTCCGTTTTAACTTTACTTTGTTAAATATATCAAAGCTATTCAAAGTTTAACCACAATCGTCCTATTACTTTGACATGTTTTTAAACGTGAGCATGTAATGTCAAGATATGTTTTGCGGATCATTTTCCATTTGTCAGTACTATGTGTTTTGTACCTGTATATCAAGACCTCGATACTAAAATGCCATTTATAGCACACAAAGATGAGTAATGCACAAAGAAATGTATTGCTTCATTTGTACTAATAATAGTTTTCGTACGATCTTCGAAAAATACAACAAATATAGTATTATTTTGCTTTGTTCGTTTCTATAAATTGTAAATATTGACACAATTTGCAATTTGTCGTCAAAGTACATGCAGTTCTAAAATCTAGAACTTGTAGATATTATTTCTAAAGCAATGTTTTAGGCATAACTCAAATTTGTATTTTTAAGTAAGAGTAAGGTATAAAAATTATAATAATTGTAGTTACCAATATGAATCGTTTGCTATGAAAAGTGTAAATATCAACAAGAAAATTTGTTTTCAGTATTTTCGCTTTTACTGATATTTTTTTTTTATAATAGCAGCGATTCAGAATCCGGATTTCAAAAAGAAAAGAAATAATGACGCGTCATCTAATTCAAAGCTAGATGGCCAGATAAATGAAAAATCTGCACAGATACCAAAAGTAAGAAAACACTTGCGCAATGTCCTACGGAATCCTAAACCAAATACCAAAGCAATCAGGGAAGCCAATACACCTCTAAGGCACAAGAAACAAAGCGCTAGACGGGAAGCCAAAAACAACGAAAACGTGAAACGAGATCATTATTGGAGCGAATATTATTATAATTCGGACAATTATTATTATTATCAACCAGAATCAAATTACTACGATAATTACGAATACTCTGAATGGGATTGCAGCTGGGAGGGATATGCCGCAGGCTACGATGACGGGTTCGTTAATGGAAATATTGATGGTTTCGCTGTAGGATATCCGAAAGGCTTCTACGACCCGAAGTTTTCAGATTACTGGTATCATTGGGATAACGATTACTTCTATTACGATGACAACTATTACGATAACAACTCTTACATGAAGGTAACATACTTAGATGGACTATAGTGTACATAAACATTCGCCCATCTTTACGTCATCGTATTTGTACTGCATTTTGTAGTTGTTTGCAATCAATATGCAAGACTTTCGAGTAGCTATTGTGGATCGTTCAGGTTGCTAAATAATAGCCATCCATCTTACATGGAGCAAAATCGTTATTTCGTTATATCCAGTGAAAAACTTGTAGAATTAAGATAAAAGTATGAATCTAATGTTTAGCATCTGTAAGTGTGCCTTCCGGCAATTAATTCACTTAATGAATAACTTAAAGCTGCTCGCTCTCATTTACCGTTAAAATTATTTTTTTTCAAAAAGATTGACATTCATACTCATAAATATAAAACTAAAGGCTAGAATAAACAAATAAACAAATATCTATGTAGGAATTTGCAGAAATCGATTGAAAAGGTCGGTTACACGGCACCGCTACACTATGTTGAAATTTCAAAAGCGTTTGCAACGCTTTTGAAATTGATAGCGTATTTTTCGAAATTTAGAGATGTACGTGACATGAATTTATCCTGGAGCCTTTTTATATCACCATATGTTCTGAAATACATTATTTACATAGAGTTTGAAGAGATTATTTTTTTTAACGAAAGTCTGAGAGCGAGCAGCTTTAAGGCGATATGCAAAAGTAGAAGTTTTTTTAAAGTATCAATTTGTATTTTCACTGTGTTTCGCTTTAGGAATCAATTAAGGCGATATCTTCAGTTCAGTGAAGTTTGATACAAAAGTCCGATTTTGTACGAAACATCTGTGTAGATATGGTGATTTCTTTTCCAGAAGAGAAGTGAATCCGCGGATGGTCAGAATGAGAAAGTCAACGAAAAGATGGAACAAACTGAGAATCCCTCGATTTAATAAATACTGTACCAGTGGCATGAATAAAGAATGAAAACTTATGACGCCAAATTTACTTTTGTTTGACGAGTACAAATTAAAGGATTGTCCAATAACTACCGATCTAAAATATACGGTGGCCAATTTTAGCCTGAAATAAAATTCACCGACATTTTCTCGACTGTTTCAATACACAAACATGATGTTTTTTCTGATTAAAAACCAAGCGCCTTTTAAGGCATCTCCTCTCTTTGCAAATATCCTTTCTTCCAATGTTTCATCACTTTCAAGTCAACAAAAATACACTGTTCTACATGACCTTCGAACTTGATCAACTTACTTAATTATCATTTTAACTAGACTAGAAATGGCATTCCCTGTTTGATATTATTTTTGTTTTGATAATTGTCCAAATGTTCAGTCAATGTGAAACAAAACTTCATGTAAAACAGATGGCATGATAGAAATAGACACTTCAGCCCTCATCAGAGTACAGTAATAGCATTTGAAACTTGTAAGACATAGATAAGTAAACTTGGAATTGCTGATTCAATCAGTGAATAAAGAAACTATTATTTGGTCGAAGGGATGTGGTACACTCAGCATTTTCAAAACCGTTTTAAGATTGAGAACTGAACTAAGTACTTCTGAAAGTGGTATTGACGAGTAATAATACTATTATGAGTTAAACAGATTGAAACCGTAATCAAACTTCTTATTACTCTTCTTAAATACCCTTACACACATTTTATCGTCATTTCATTTACCAAAGATGAACCAAACGTAGTCTTAGATGCTCAACTCAATACCAAAGACATTTGCATTGTTGCAAAGGATTAACAATTATTCTTTCTTAAATAGTTTCCAGATTGTAACGTTAATTTCAAACTTGACGCCCTTTGATATTTCTACATATCCATACCTTTATGTACGAACCCTCATCGAATACAAGACAAAGAAAATACTATGATATACGTTTGTTTTAGTTGAACTAGTTATAGGTGAAGTGTTATCTTATACACAAAACAATGTTTGAATTCAAGGGAATTAAAATGCAGTATGCCTATGTGATACTTGGTGTCACGTTTAGAAAAGATATGCTTTTCTGTCAAAGGCGTACATTGTATAGTTCATAGATCGTGGTTTCAGGTTTAGAGAGGAGGTGATATTCTGACAGTCCGCACATTGTCTAGTCCAGAAGATTCGACGTACTTTAGAGAGAGAATGGTATGTTATCATACAAGGGGTTTGCTTTATTTAAATAATATTATTTCAAGTAAACAAATACACTTCAAGGAGAAAGGCCGACATATTGATAAACTAATATATTCACTGAACAGGAAAAATTTTGCTGTGGAAAAATATCTCTTCTGAACTGGACGAAAGAGAAGCACGACTAGATACAGATTTTGCAGAACAAGTGCTCCTCCACTTGACGAAATTATAAATTGACATAATAATATCCTATGTACTATGCAAATTCATATCAAGGTTCAACATGGTGAAATTTCACTTTGAAAGGTGAAGAACTTATCGAAAGGTACGACAAAACGATCAAACATAAGAACGCATTTTTAGATGAAACAATACACATCTGAACTGTTTGACGGAACATCTCTCTTAGTTGATATCAATGTTTTTGTGAAGTGGACTTTATAAGCTGTAATCTATGATATGCTTGTCCATTACACAACGGCACTTTTAACTGTTGTTTTGTTCTACTAAGATAGCACATTTTTCTCCCCATTTTAGACGGTCTATAACTGTAAACTTTACGTTTTAAATTAAGCTTTTTATAATTTTTTTTTCCTGATTTCGTATGAGTTATAATGTATAAACACCGAGAGTGTAACACGTCTAAATCCACATAGTATTTACATACATAATATCATGTCCTCTGGCGGCCAAATTGTTCAAGTAGTTGTACCTTTGCATTGCTCAACAATGTGGCCGTGCGGTAAAGGTTCGATTCAAGGCTTTTGCCTTGTACTTATATATTGTATTTATTTTTTCATTTGCACTAACAACACATTCATCAACCTGTTTCATCAATATAATATAATATAATAAATATAATAACAAAACTATGTAGAAACGACTATGGAAATTCGTACAAGTGCAGTTTGATATTGGATTTTAAGGAGTGTTTAAGAAAATGTCAGTGTCATTTGATGCTCGCATTTTCAATCTACAAAGTCAAAAATTGTGGACATATTTCAAGAAGAAAGGTTACTCAAGTACACATCTGCAGTGTCACGGGTTCTGGAGTCACTTCCCATAGCATAGAAATGCACACACATTCAGGAGTTAGAGTGTATTATTAATACATTTTATCTCGATTTTTACGACATTTTATGTAACTGAAGGCTTTATGAAAACAGATATGCAGTATTCAATTTGTCTTCTTTTTTTAGTTAAACGAATTGTTACAGATTGAAATCTATTGAATACATTTATAGTTGATAAATCTCGTACATTACATCCAATGGAGCAGTTATTGCAGGTATAAAGGAATGTGTCCTGGTTGCTCATTTGCAGTTGCCGTATACTGACATGGGCGTTTGAGAAAAAATTAAACATACACGAAAAGGCATTAATTAGTATATGTTTCAAGCAAATCGTCGGCCTGCAACCTAACCAGAAGAAATTAAAAACAAAATACTAACAATCTCATAAAACGTTAAAATTGTTCAATGAACCTATAAACATTTTCAAGTACTAGTACAGCGCCATTCCCTGAAAGAGGTTACAATTTGTTTATCAAGTACAAAATGCAAATTACATTTAATTTATTCTCATGTACAAATAGTTTGCATCTTAATTGCATTCACAGCGAAAGCCGGAGACCAGAGGTATAAATCAAAGACATGCTGTTTCGTCTTTTACGTCGTGCAATTTTCCACTTATTGTGACATTGTTTTGTTTGAAAAATGTTCACGAAAACAGTCACAACACGGTTCAGCATAAAACGTTTTGTTTTTCTAGAGACAAACATATGAGAGTACCCTACAGTTCAGTTAATATAGATATATACAAATTATGATGACGAGTCAGTCAGTCTCATGAGAGACAGAGAAAGTCTTTACTATTCCATTACGGTTCGGCATATGAATTGCTTGTGAATAGAGTATTTCTTTATGCGTTTTACTCGACAGGGTCATGAATTTTATTACAGATAATGTGCGGAAAATATGTTCGCAAACGTTTCTGATAAGAAAACATATACATTGTTCCATCTTCTTCATTCTGGATAATTCCCATAACGCGTCTTAATGTAAGTGTAGAATATGGAAGCCTTATGAACTAGTTAGTTATTGATATTGGCGGAAAAAATCTTTGCCATATTCAGAAAGTAAGCAGAGAATTCGTTTACAGCTGGACAAATTCCAAAACTGTCTCAGACAGGCGCTTGAATTAACAGTTAATTTGTTATGTAATTACGATATGAATAAAATCCATCTGACACGTGCCTCTGGGAAATTTCTATATTTAGACTAAGGCTTAAATTGGACACCTATGCCTTTAAAAGATGGGGTGTCGTAAAAAACATATTTTCTAAAAAAGATTTAAGGTGTCACATGTACCGATTCTAACTGAAATTTATTGATAATGCTTTACTTATAATGCTAACTGCCCTAATTAAAAAATTTTTTTTTTAAATTTTTTTTTTTTTTTTTTTTTTTTTTTTTTTTTTTTTTTTTTTTTTTTTTTTTTTTTTTTTTTTTTTTTTTTTTTTTTTTTTTTTTTTTTTTTTTTTTTTTTTTTTTTTTTTTTTTTTTTTTTTTTTTTTTTTTTTTTTTTTTTTTTTTTTTTTTTTTTTTTTTTTTTTTTTTTTTTTTTTTTTTTTTTTTTTTTTTTTTTTTTTTTTTTTTTTTTTTTTTTTTTTTTTTTTTTTTTTTTTTTTTTTTTTTTTTTTTTTTTTTTTTTTTTTTTTTTTTTTTTTTTTTTTTTTTTTTTTTTTTTTTTTTTTTTTTTTTTTTTTTTTTTTTTTTTTTTTTTTTTTTTTTTTTTTTTTTTTTTTTTTTTTTTTTTTTTTTTTTTTTTTTTTTTTTTTTTTTTTTTTTTTTTTTTTTTTTTTTTTTTTTTTTTTTTTTTTTTTTTTTTTTTTTTTTTTTAGTAGATTCCTAATCAAAGTTGTTCAATGACATGCAAATTGTCGTCTAAGCAAGTCCGCGTTTAAGTATAATTTGACTACAAATATTATTACGTGGTATAGAATTGCAATGACTACAACATATTTAAATGACATGCTATATCCATTTTGTGTCAAACAGAATCGAGGACTGTTGTTTTGCATTTATGTTTAAATTATCAATATGCAGATGCTCCTACAACATTATATATATGTTTTAGATGAAGGCAAGTAACACAGTGTCATACTCTTGAATCATATCGTTAGGGAAATCATAGCGCAAAGTGTTACCATATAGCCGCATACGTATTTGACAATCTGTATTAATAGTCGTGACAATCCTGATTGGTCCTGCTTGTCCGTTCAGTCTGATCATGATTGACAGTAATTGTTCAGTCATTATTTTCCTGTGGTCATTCCTTTAAACAATCATTTAGCTCATCTATATTGGAAGATTGACAACGCCATTTCAGAAATTATGCATGAATAGGTGTAATCAAAGAATTAAACTGATTTAACAAACATTGGGCAAACTATATTTCTTACAGAATATATGGTTAAACAGGACAATCTGAAAGAAGCCATATGTGGACCATTTCTAATGGAATTAAATTTAACAGCAATAATAATTGACGATATATATCGTCTTACAGATAAAATCTCAGATAATAACATTAGATTTAAGAGATACATGTCAGTCTAAGAGTAAAATAAAAACTGCATGTCCCAAGTTATCATCAAGCACCGGTTCCTTCGGCAACAATACAGGTCGATAACAAATTCATAAACTGACGAATGGATCAATCTTGTAACTAGGACAAAAGGCTAACAGACTAAGCATACATTAGATTTATTGATTTATTGAGGTTTATTTTGGCAAAGAAAACATGATTCCCAATCATAATATAGAATAAAACAATACAAATAAATTAAATACTATATAAGCGACGTAGTGGTTGAGTCGCTCTAGACTACCAATCCAAAGGTCCCTGGTTCGGGGCACTGGACAGTTCAGAAACGTTTTTCAGTGTTTCCCATTTATCTAGAGATGATCTGGTTAGAAACCAAAAGGTAGTCTCGCGTGTATCAGTGATATTCACCAGATACGTAAACCAACCAATGGTCTATTTGTAAAAGAGTATCTACATATGTCTCGTCCACCTTCGCCTGCCAGGAGTCTAGGCAGTTTCACCTCTGAAGAAATTACAGGGTCGGCCTGGACTAAAATCAATACTATATCATACACGTGAAAACCTTGACATGTCTCCTTTACCAAGGATAAAACAATAAAGAGCAAGGTCTTATTTTTATTGTGGTCCTTAGTATTGTTGGCATGACACAGAGAAGCAACTATTATAAAAAAATATTATAATAAAAGATTCAAATACCACATAATATAATCATCAAAATTACATGACATTATCACAGTGTATATGACATTGGTACTTATAGTATTGAAAGAGTTGATTATATACAAATTTACAACCTACACATTTTAAAAATCATTAAAGAGTCAGTTAGAATACTGTTCAAACTTCGCCAATAGATATGTTATAACAAAGAAACATAAAAAATAATAGAAAAATTCCCAAGCCGAAACATATGCATTAAACAATGAAAATATTACGTATTAAGTCACAGAAAATGACGTTGTTACAAGTAAAGATTAAAACTATGCATATAGACTAAGCTAGAGACATTTGATGGCATCATTTGAGTTGTTTCAGTGACTTTCAGTGATTTTCAGTGAAGGTTTGGAAACAATGAAACTAAAAGATGTACAACCAGCACCTTTGACCTTTGGAAGACAAATACCTCTTTTAATGTATTTTAGAAACACAATATTTATCCAAGTAATATTGGGCCAGTTTGCTTTTGACCTTTTAACATGGCAAAACACGATTTTTGCAACTCCATTGTTGACTGGTAGCCAACGGAGGGATTTAAAATGTTCAAGACCTAGACCTTTATAAAATCTGGAATCAAGATGAAGCTTTGTGTGCAATAAGTGAAATGAAATATTTTAGAACTTTACTTTCACACATGAGCGAAAAAACTAATAGGAAACTATATTTTTTCGCAAAATATGCGTCAACAAACATTTTACCAATTTGAAAATTGTTTACACTTTTGTTTATAGTTATTAAAAAGTTTGTGTAGCAACAGTTGTATAAAAATTGTTACAATATTTCAGAAATAAGTTCCTTTTCACAGCAGATTTTATCATCGGTTGTAAGACAAATATTTGACCGTGATACAGGGGATCTTTTTTCCCAAAACAATTTGAATAACTTGTGTTTTGTTTCAGAACTCATGAGTAATAAGTTTTCTCTCCATTTTTAACTAGATACTTCACTTTACTTCTGTGATATACATACTTACATTAAATGTTATTTTTTCAATCTTCTGTCACAAATATGCATAATGTAATCAAATGTAGACTGACATAGACTATCTCCATGTTAACCTTATATATTATATAATATAGAGTTTCAGTGAATTGGACGGATTGTAGTTATCAACACAAACATAACACATACATAAAACATACCACTATACTATTAGAAGACGACATGGTTGTCTATACATCTTAATATTCTATCAGGAAACTTTGAAATCCATATCTGATATTTTCTGTGGTCGTGAAAACTTGTGACAAATGATTTTATTGTATCAAGTTTACATCGTTTATAATTGATAGTTGTTCTGCAGGGAAATCTGATCCAACACAAATGAATCCATGTCTAATCTTCAAGTAAAAGTCATATAAAGTAACACTTTTATCCATTGTTTACAAGAAATGTCAGACGGCTAACGAAACTTATTGCCATGAGCAGCAGAAAGCATAAAAATTACCCTCATTCTTATCAATTCACCAAAAGTAAGTGACAATACTTTTGAACTGGCTGTATATGGATGTACATTGTACTATCATTTGTTGTGAATTATCACGCTTGACTTTATATATGAACTTGAGCACGTTTTGGAAGTGTACGGATTTACATTTTCTACAGTACCAGAATAACAGACTTGTCTTCTCATTGGTTGAGAAATACCGTAATTTCGTTGAAATTTTCCTTCCGGTAAAACAGCTGAACAATTATTGCCTTTTTCTTTATTGCAATAAATTACAACATGTATTTTGTTTCAATTGCTAAAGATGAGGATCAAATGGTCACTTCGGTTACTTTATACATTGTTTCAATATGTTTTCAAACCACTATGCATCGTGGCAATTTATCATGTCACTGTTTTCGCTAAAGTAATAAAATATTTTGTTTTTGATATTTTTAATTAAATGAAAACGTAATTATAAAAATCGAACTTAAACAAAAATAAAAACTGGAGACTACAGCATTAAGAATTTT